>JAOYSI010031052.1:8484-31050 GCA_025775065.1 Hiodon alosoides
CCTGAGATACGGTCGTGACGAGCTGTGTGTGTCTGGAGCACTTCCTGGGCCCGTAACTACAGTATAGTCTGCTGAAGACAGACGCTCCGGACATCCCACACAAGCCTAACCCTGAGATACGGTCGTGACGAGCTGTGTGTGTCTGGAGCACTTCCTGGGCCCGTAACTACAGTATAGTCTGCTGAAGGCAGACGCTCTGGACATCCCACACAAGCCTAACCCTGAGATACGGTCGTGACGAGCTGTGTGTTTCTGGAGCACTTCCTGGGCCCGTAACTACAGTATAGTCTGCTGAAGGCAGACGCTCTGGACATCCCACACAAGCCTAACCCTGAGATACGGTCGTGACGAGCTGTGTGTTTCTGGAGCACTTCCTGGGCCCGCAACTACAGTATAGTAAAAGGCCTGTCATAGGCCATTGCGGAAATCTGCTGAAGGCAGATGCTCTCATGTGGACATCCCACACAAGCATGACCTTGAATTCATTCTTCAATGTAGAACAAAAGCACGCAGAAGACTTCCATGTTTCCGCAAAAACGACAGTTGCATAAAATGGCAAAACTAAGAAAGTTTTAAATCAGTTTCATTAGTAATGAGAACAGAAAGAGTTTGCAAGACCCTAGGGAGGATGAGCACACAAGCCGCAGGTTTCAGTAAGTCCACGAAGGGCTAACTCCTTCATTCTCTCTTTTTCCTGTTCTTTCAGATAAATCAAATTGTGAAGGGTTGTCAAGGGCTGAGCGATAAAGTAATTAAGATAAAATGAAACAAACCTTACATGATAAATTAGAATAAAATGTAATGTCAGACTGGGTTTAAAGAGAGAAAAACCCATGAAGCAGTTTGTCCTGCTGTATTCACATAGGTAAAGGAAGGATTCTGGTAATCCACCAATCAAGAAACATTCCTGCAAAAACTATATAATAACCATAATAATTTATTTTCCCATTTAATGAATTCACATTTCTTTGTGTCAACATTAAATTATTTGTTTAATGTAATTTATTTTCATTCAAAATGTTTTCTGTGGATTACATCATGGCTGTACTTTTTAATTCTCTCCTAACTATTTCAAAATTATCTAAAATACCAAAACAAAACATCTCCCACAAAATACGACAATGTAAAGTATCATGTAATTTGTAGTGTTTTTTAATTAATCCTGAGTATTTATTTGAGCTATTACTCATTGACATTTAAGTTTACTTGTCTTAATAAAATGTATAAAATATGGCAATGATGGACCATTAATGACAAACAGCTAAGTATTATATCAACAGAAACAGCCAAATACTTCATTCAAAAAATAGGCGTCCATCTGTCCATCAGACAACAGACTGACCACAGGGAAGAATTTGCCCGTCAGTCCCTGTAGGTTTTCTCAGAGTTCTTCGCCACTCCTCCACTCGTCTGTGTTGAGAATGGCTCCACCAGTCTGTTGTGCACTTGCATCATTCCTGCACGCAAGACAGAACTGAGCGGGCGTCCAGGCGGAAGAGGTCTCAGCATTACAGAAGGAATGACTTTTACCTCAGAAGCCATTTCATGGTCCCCAAATTGTTGATTCTTTTAGACAGTGGTTGAAACTGTTTTATCTTGATAGTAATTGTCGCCATTAATTCGACATTTTTTTGTTGTAATTTAGTCGGGCGTTAATACGAAACCAGTATGAGACCCTTACCCTTGAAGTACTTGACGGTTTTGACACGCAGCTCCAGGGTAGCGTCCTCGTCGCAAACGAAGAGTGTCTGCGGGTGCTGTTGGAAGGCGGACACCGTCCACATATGGCTGACCCCCTCCTCAATAGCTTTGTAGAGAGCAAAAGCCTTGTGTGCTCCCGTGATAAGGATCATGACCTGAAAAAAATGACACCCCTGACCGAATGAAAAGCATTCACTCATTTGGCACTGTTTGACCCCAGGCTCTTGAGCACCGTTTCAAACATCTGTGCCGACTCAAAATGTGATGATTATTTTCACTCCAGGTGTAAACTAGTTCTAGCATTGCACAGGCACTAAAAACATCTGGATGTCACAGAAAGAGGCCACGTATGCCCATATATACTCATACCTCTTTGGCATCCATAACTGTCCCCACCCCCACGGTCAGGGCCATCGTGGGGACCTTAGACAAGTCTCCATCGAAGAATCTGGCATTGGCCAGAATGGTATCGAGAGCTAATGTCTTCACCCTTGTCCGAGACACAAGACTGGAACCCGGCTCATTGAAGGCAATGTGACCGTCAGGTCCGATACCTAACACAAGAACATTGTTGTTTTTCATTTGTCAAAAGAGGGTTTTGAAAAGATTTTTAACTTTCTGTCGAAAACTCAATTATTTATGGTTATTTGATATTTGCTGTGCTTTTTAAGTTTTGGCGTTGGGATATTCGTGTCCCTTCTTCCTCACAGAAACCTGTAATTTAATGTGAACAGTCATTTTGCCTTGCGACACAAGAAGTTCACCTCCAACAAAGAGCTGGATTCCTCCCACGGCTTTTATCTTGTCCTCAAAGGCCTGACATTCTGCCTGCAGGTCAGTGGCGTTGCCATCCAGGATGTGGGCATTTTCAGCCCGGATGTCGATGTGCTTGAAGAAGTTATTCCACATGAAGGCATGGTAACTTTCAGGATGATCCCTTGGAATTCCTGTAAAACGTTTAGTCAGTCAGGGTCACTGGAACAATTTCTAATTTTATACAATGCGTGCGTAACATTTCGAAATGTGTTTATTGGGACTGGACGGACCTTCTCTACGCAGAGTGCATACAATTCAAATGACATACCAACATATTCATCCATGTTAAAGGTTTTTATATACTTGAAGGAGAGCTCCCCATTCTTGAAGTATTCAATCAGTTTTTTGTAACATCCAAGAGGGGTTCCTCCTAAAACACACAGAAAGTATTATGCGCTTGGTATGAGAAATGGGAATTAATTCAACACATTCATAAGTCCTGAATACAGTTCCTAATGAAAATTTGGTTAAAGAACATTAATTATTGTATCTGATCTGAGAGCAAGGGGGATTCTTTGGGGCTAAAATGTTGCCTTGGCGGCGCGCACTCACCTGTAGGGAGTCCCAGTGTGAAGTATCTGTCTGGACCTGGGTTAAACTTGAGAATTTTGTTCCTGATATACTTTGCAGCCCATTCGCTTGCCTTGTCATAATCATCAAGGATGATCAGTTTCATTTTCCAGGACTTTTCATTAAATATATAAGCTGCAAATGACTATGTCCTGAAGTTTTCCTTTTAAACCGAGGGAAAGTCACTGTTTGGAACACCAGAGGAACAATCTGACTTAAGATCGTTAAAGTTCCGCCCTACCTTAACCAGACTTTAGCCCCATAAAGCACTGAAATGTTGCTATAAAACATCTACCAAAAAAGGACTGTCCTGGACTGACTCTGTTGTTTATTAAAGTAACCTGTCAGGGCAAAGGTGTGCTAATGTTTCTCTGGTTACTGCTGACACAAACAGGGTTGAATTTGTCTCCACTCTTAAATATAGTGCTAATTAGACCTTACAGAGGTCAGAGAAGTAGGCCACACTTCAAATGAGATTAAATGGCTTTAGCATTGCTTCCTGTTAAATGTCATTGGTGACAATTCTAGATTTGATATTCAAGATCATTCAAGATGTGATATTGTCCACTGAGCTTTTCATTTCATTTCTCAGTTTTAATTGTTAGGTTTAATTTGCATTAATATTTTCACTTGCAATGTGTTTTCATTACAGCTGTCCACTAGTGATTGGATTCTTTAGATTCAATAGCTATCTGAAAGTCTTGTTCTTTCAACTATTTGTAGATTATGATTGATTGATGCTATACATATTACGGGGTTGTGAGTTTGTAGTGGTGCTAGTGTCTGCTCTCTGACGAAGTTATTGTGGTTGTGACCAGACAGGGGAGTTCATGGTTTAACAGAGAATGCTTTGAAAGAGAGGGAGTCGTTGCTGTCTTGCAGACCTCTAGGTGGTGCTGGAAGATGGTGTCTTGTTCTCTGGCAAGGAGGTCTAGAGCGGCGTCTGGGAGTTTCTTTGTGTCCTGCTGAATGTCAAGTATTCCAAGATATTTGCCACGGTGCTGATTGCCTCTTTGTGTATGTGCACATGGTCATGGAAACTGTCCAGTCCTAGGGTGGTGTGGTGAGCCAGATGGACTTTGGGCATTAGGGCACAACCTTTGGTGATCTCTGCGTTGACTCCTGATCCTGATCGTCAGAGATCATTGGTGCTAGTATGAATAACGACGTCTTTAGGGTTGTCCAGACTATTAATCAGTTGGAATTCTTTGTCGGTTGTTGGGCACCACAGCTTCGTGGACCGTTCTTCATTTAGAAATTTCCCCTTTGAGTTTCTTGAGATGGCTACATCGATATCTCTCTGTCGTTTACATTTCCTGGTGTTTTGGAAGTGTTGAGTTTGAATTTTGTGTCTTGTCCATTTGTTTGGATGCGTTTCTGCCTTTGGGGGAGGATTTCTCTCTCAGCCCTGGCCTCGGCAATCGAGGGCTGGGAGCTGTCTGTTCTGGGAAGATGTGCCAGGCTGCTGCAGCTGGATGTTATGAGCTCCTCGTCTCAATATAATAATAATATCAACACGGAGAGGCACATCCCTCTCAACAGTACTGCAGGTGCCTAGCAACCCAGTATGAGATGTTTCTTAGCGACGAAAGAAGTCCCGCTGATTTAACCCAGCTCAGCTGTGTTCCACACAATGGCTGGGTTGCCCGTAAATTCCAGTTCATAGGGCGCAGGTGAGAGCTTTTACAGACTGAGCCACTTGGGTGGCCAACACCAAATTATTTTTGTTGCAATAATTACCCCGCTTCGGACTTTCAGCAACGAGGGCATCTTGGATAATTTACCTATCGTCAATCGGGTTTTAACACGCAAATGGGAAATAATTTCTTCCCCTCTGACAGTTGACTCACCAACAAACAGGGTGGAACAAAATCATTACGGTGGAACAGGGTGTTACACGGACAGCATATCGTCAGTACTGCAGGCTGTCAGTTGAATAACCAGACCTAAAACTATTCACAATGGTGAAGGACAGACATGCCACAGGAATTGCCTGACCACAGACAGAGTAAGCTCCATCAAAATCATTATTCCTCCTACAGTTTCAGTGACGAGATTAGTGGGGTGGTCAATTTAACGGCGCCGTTATCCGCTTGGTTTAGATATTTCAAGGGACATTGCTTAAAATGTGATTCCCGTCATTCCCGTCTTTTGTTCAGTCGCAAAAAAAAAAAAAAAATACAATCTTTACAGGATCTTTAAAATGACAAATTAAGACTTGCTGTCTAACCACAATTATGTGGTAGAGTATTGGAAATGTTAAGTACGTAGTTGAATAAGTACTACACACACAAACTACATACAGAAAACATCTGAAACACTTAACAAAACTGCAGCTTACAATACATGATTGAACTTGTGTGGCTCACCTCTGTTCATTAAATAAACCACACCTATGGAGATTGAACAGATTACCAACTACTTCAGAGGTGTAGCAAATGATTTACCTTGTAAAATGTTAAGGCAAACTATACACAGATACATATAAATGACCACTGAACACTATACATCCTCATACCACCTCCGGTAAAAGGTTTCCCACAGAAATTAAAATCAAAACAAATTTGGTAGCATTTGTTTAATTTCACGTTTGTGAAATAAATCGCAAATACAGTGATGACAGCAAACGAGAACATGAATAACCACTGACAACGTTTAGTTTGCTTTTCCATCAGCTCAAATGAGTCTGTGTTGAGAACAGGGCAAACATGCCTACAGAAAATCATTCTGTTACCACAGGATGTATGAAACGTGAGGATTTGAATTTAACACACCAAATGATGCTTACCATTCTGTACAAATATCGATCCAATGCGTTTACTTGGACGACACCATTAACATTATTAGAGTAAAATGTTAAAGAGTAAAAGATCATAATCTTTTTACCATTTCCCAGAAGTATATTTATGACCTTACCTCAGAATACTGCATTACAGTAGCGCGGTGCTTTCTTCCAGACTTCAAAACAAATTAATACATATATATTTTTTGCTTTTGCACCCAATACTCCTCTAACAGAACATAACTTTAGTCTTTCCTTCGGTTGTCTGTACCAGGAAGTATAAGAATCAAAAAAAGCATGTTGATTTATTTTTTACATCAGGAGTAGAAGGCTGACATGCCCAAACGGTAGCAGTGAAAGCCAAGAAAAATGAGAATATAATCAAGACCAAACGGTGTCATGAAGCCGAAAATTGTCAGACCATACACAGCAAGATTCCATCCTGTGTACACAGCTTGATGTGAAAGGGGCAGATTCAGGACGGGGAGGGAGAATGTGCTATGGTGGCAGACTGACACTATCTAGGGCAAGAGCCAGGCCGCCTAAATGGCATTAACATCAACTGTGCAGGAGCTATTTTTGTAAGATCTCAGACTATAGGGAGAGGCAAAAAGGTGGGGAAACGTTAGTCGATGTCCATCTTGGGCAGTTTGCCCTCTGTGGATTCAGGGCCGGGCTGAGTGTTGTTCTCTGCTGGGTTCTTCTCGGTTCCGGCTGGCTGGGCTTCCGTGTTTTCCTGTCCGTTCACTGGCCCGTTCTGCTCCTCTGCCTTTTCGTCTTTGGGCAACTCCACCTTGGGTTTGGGCTTGGAAACGATAGGGTTGCAGGTGGAGAATAGTTCCTGTTTGGAAAGAGATAGGAAATGTACCGATGTTTAAATATTCAGACACCAGCCCATCTACTTCATAAAGGTAAAAGATTACAGAAAATATTTATATACCTTGCTTTTAGTTCAAATGCACAATGACAACTGGATTAACAAAGTTACGACACGTTTCTGAAAGCGCAATTGATCTCGAACCCAATTTCACAGGCATGCATTTCAGTAAATAAATTGTTGACATCATTGGACTTTTTGTCTCACCTTTGTTTTTAACTGAATCTCCTGAACTTTGACCGCTGGCTCCACTGCGAGGTTCTGTTTGCTCTGCTGATTCATTTTACTGTTCATCCAGATCATGGTGTCATTTACCATCTTATCCACTTTCCGGACTTCAGTCTCATCCAAATGTTCATACTGCTCGTCCTGGAAATCACAAGTAGAATCGGCTTCCATTTATATTCAAAATCAAGCTCATCTTTTCCTAAATTCATCACGTTTTTAAAAGTGACTTGCAAATATATAGCAAATCCTGCAATTACCTTGGTTTTGTAAGATTCAACAATCTTCATATATTGCTGGATTTGTTTTCCCAGCTCCTCAAATGCTTTTGGTCTCTCTTCAGCTTCCATAAACCTCTCCTGGATGGGTTGGCCTAGTGTCTAAAGAACACACATTTCCATCAGAACCAAACTTTCAACCTTCCAAACTAAACCAAGGAGATGGACGCAAGGAATACCTTCAGCTCAGCCAGTTTATCAATGTACACTTGTTTTGGTTGGTCCTCTCCCTCTTCGTAGAGCCAGGTTTCTGTGTCCTCAAGTTTTAAGGAGAAACAGTCTCGGTCCTGGACAAGAAATTTCCCTTTTAATATGCAAAACCTCTGCTTTCAGTTAGGAGTCGATGTCTTTGTTATACTATGGCTTCTTTCTCAACAGCTGCCAAGCCTATGGAGAGCCAACTGAACAAACCAACGTCACGGATCTGTAAAATCAGTGTTTTTCTTCCCGATTTGGAATCTCCAATTGTGCCAACGCATCTCAGCGCATCGCTCCAAATCCTGCCAGCACATGGGGAGGATGTGGAAGCACAAATAGTCCCCTCCAATCGATTGAGCCACCTGTCTCTTTTCCCCCCACACACACACACACACACACACACACGAGGTTCAGAGCTGAAGAACAAGGCTCTGCACTGCTAGCCTGCATGTGCCTGTGAAGCCGACAGAAGACCTGCCCATTTCCTTCCATCCACCCCAGCTGTGCTCTCCAGGTCACAATATCTAAAATAAAAGCGCTGGATATAAACCTGTGAGTCTTTACTTTTACTGGACTGATACTTAATACAAAACTTAAAACTAATAGTTGCACTGGCTCTTTAAATTGCTACAATTCCAATTCACTTTACCAGTTTATAAAAAAAAGTGAAGCAGTATATAATTGCTTCTGGTTCTTTACTGGCTAAACGCTTAAATACTCCTAAGGCGCTATACCTCACTACGACGGCCCAGAGACAAACCAAACAAAAACTCACAGGCTCGCTGACAAACTTCTCCAGCGCTCCATGTAGTTTGTCTCTCATGTCGTACACGTACTCTTCCACACAGTTCTTTGCATCGTTCCGTTCCTTTTCAAGCTTGTCCTGCATGATCATCTTACCCTGGGGGAAAACAAACAATCCAAAAAACAAAAACACTCACATTCACATCCCTAACACCAAGTCTGGAGCTGCGATACACATGCATCGACACGAGGATTTCAACCGTTTAAGGAAGAAAGGTAAAAAATATTGACACCACTGATTGAATTTACCTCATTCTCAACAAAGAAATCGAGCATGTCGTTGGCCAGTTGCCACAGCAGGCTGCTCTCAATGGGAAGTTCCACTGTCTTCGTTTTCACTTTTGCTTTCTTAGCCTGTGGGGGTTGATCAGTCTTTTTCTCCTGCTTGTTTTCTTCTGGTGAGGTCTGGGTTAATAAAAATTCAATCTAAATTGACTTGAACCCAAGTTGTACGTATTTTGCTGTTCATGTAACGAGGTGTGTTTGTATATAGGTGTCTTTGGTGAGATTGTCACCCAAGCAATGCACGTGTTAATTTTTCCCTGCCGTACAGTTTCCCGCTAACCCTATTCAATCACCTCCATTTCTTCAGTTTCAGACTTATCCGAGCTTTCTTTCTGTGCATCACCTGGAGCTTTCTGTTCGTCATGGTCAACCTGCATTTTGTTCTAAAGGAAAGCAATACAAGAATGGTCTCTGAAAGCATACAAAGGACTAATTTTACATAGTTAAATACTTCCCCAATAGCTCTTCCACAATACAATTGGAATGAAAGGCACATTTCCAAAATAACTAGTGAACTAAAGGGTTTTAAAATACCAAAAACTGGTATGAATTCAGTAAAACTATGCATCCCACCCACGACAACTAACAATTTTCAAATCGTAAATATCAAAATAAGTTGTAGTACCATGCAGCTAAATCTTTACCTTAATATAAACACTCAAAATCTATTTCCAAGCACCTATATCCCATTAACTTAAGTGGTATTTTTTATTTTATAGGAAATCATTTAACATAGCTATATAAACAGGTGAAACATAGCTATTTAAAATAAGTAATTCAGATTATAAACAGTTTATGTTTTTGCTTTGCGACAGGCATAATCATTAATCTATTTATATAATACCTATTTCTAGTTACAAATCATGTCTGTCCTGTGGGTGGACACACGAGCGAAGTGGGGGCAAGATTTAAAGATATTTCCCTGTCCACCATTGATAAATGCCTTATTCTGCACAAAGAAGAGAATTCTGAAATTGCAATTTCTGGAGGAACTAACACAAACACAAAAACATTTAACGAAAAAAAGTAACATTCCTATTTATTCCGCTTTGATTTTGCAATCTTGAGCGAATATAAAACTGTGGATTTGTGCGAATTTAGCCACCGTGTCTCGGTGCAAAGGGTTTGGAGTGCCTCTATACCACAATATGACATGTACCTCTTCATCCTTCGGGGTCGTCTCCGTCTCCATGGGCTCCTCGCCCTCTTCCGACTTTACCACCTCCACCAGGGAGGCACTGGACACACTGAAGACACCGTGGACATTGACCCGCACCTTCACCTTCACCTTGGAGCTCTCGCCAGAAGCCTGGGGCACCACCTTCTGAATCACAAACTGACCTGGGAACAGTTATGACAGCTTTTATAAACTGCTAGGCCAACAAAACAAACTGAATTGCATTATGCATTATGCATTTACATTATATATATATATATATATATATAAAAATACACACACAAGCATAATAGGGATTATTAAGTCAGTATGCTAGCCATAAAGAGAAACTACATCTTACGACAAATACCTATTGTTGGATCAGGGTATGGCAGCTCATTAGGGCAGTTGTAGTAGGCTTCCAGAGCAAAGGGTTCCTTGCGGTAGAAGGTTAACACTTTGGAGAAAGGCGCGGCATGGTTCTTTGAGAAAACCTCACAATCACTAAAAGAGAAACATGTATAGTTAACGAAGTAGTATACATGGTGAATAACAGCTACACAACAAGCTTGTGCGAGTGCGGTGGTCTTACCTTAACCCTTCCTCGGCTGCTGAAGTCCATTTTAAGGAGATGGGGAAGGGAACCACATCTGTGATGGAGAACTCTCGCACTTTGAATGCTGGAGACAGGATGGCACACTGTGAAGGAAGGAATAGTACCACATATTTTGATATGAAACGACATGGACTCATGTCCAAATTTTAGTCCTCATTGCAGAAACACTGAACATTAAAAAGTTCTTCACTTGAATGCCAACACCAACAACCACTGACTTTGACAGATACTAAATCACAAGGCTTTATATAGACCTTTTTGCAGACATACAGATATGTCAGATCCAGACCAACTGGCTGTGCTCCTAAGGGAGGGGCAAACAAACCTACTGGAAGCCAAATACACAGCCACCTACCACCACCTGAGGGGCACACGAGGGTCAAAACTGAGAATATCAGAATGCGTTACTTGTAACCACGACATTATTCGCTTTGGCAAAACTTCTGTTGTGAGTCATGCCAATAAAAGCACCTTAAAATTGAATTGTTGCAGCCTCATTGTGGGACACGTAAAACCATTTTGATGTCTATTCTCTGCAGATTATGTCCTGTTGTCCTGGCTAGTTGCTGATTTAACCCCTTCCCTTCACTTTGTGGAACATGGCCCGCATCTCAATCATTACAACTGAATTAAAACTGCAGATTTTGTGAAAAATTAAAAGCATTGATTTTCTTTTAAGGGAACAACCCCCTGGACATATGGCGTGTCGTTACTTGCAGGACTTTGGAGTAACTACCATCCTCCACCTCTGGGAACAGATCTGTATAGTTTGGTGCCCAGTTTTCTTGCAATTGGGATGGCATCACCTCGGTAGTCAGTTCTGTTGGGCAGAAGACCAGCAATGATGCCCCACACCAACCTGCTTCCAACAAGACCAACAACCTCACCAGTCAGCTTTGAAAGCTTGACGGTTAACTCAGAGACTTCTTGGCGACGACCTCACACGTCCACTTCATTGCGGTACACAATTTGCCCTACGTTCTCTTGCTATAGCTGCCCCTTGAGCGGACTTACTTCCTCGGCTGCAGCCTCCACCCTCATCTGGAGGTCCTACCCTTCTGGTGAGACCTCAACTTTTTCTAGAGGGCCACCGTGGCACTGCTCCACTTCCTGCCAAGTTTACAGGGCCTGCCCTCAAGTGAGCCTGATACAGCTCCAACTAGAAGTCGGTCTTCTGGGCTCCACAGTCATCTCCAAGCAGGAGCTTAGCTTTATCCAGTAGGCCTATAACTTTGCCGGCTGCTCCAGCTTGATCACCCAGTCACCAAGCTGAAAAACATTTTGAGCAGTCTTTAAAGAACTGTGCTGTACCTCAAGCCTATGACACTCGCCTTCTCCTCGCTTGTTGACGGCATGCAGAAGTTTGTGATCCTACAGAAGTTTGTGTGCAATCTGCAGAACCTCCGCTTCATCCTAGAGCGTCTCGATTTGTCTCTCCGAGGCAGTGTTGTGCTCCTGCAGACTGGTCTTTGTCTTGAAATTCTCTCAGGTCTAGCACCATCTTCTTCCGGGCGACCATGGCTGCAGAGCCCTGCGTCTGCTCGTTCATCAGCTCCCGAGTCAGCGCTAAGATCCTGGCCTCCTTTTCCTGAGCCTCTGCTTCTGCTCAATCTCTTTCTCATTGCACATCACCTCATTGTATTCTCCTGGCCCTGCGCCACAGCCTGGTCAACTTTCACCAATACATGGTCCAGCAGCTGTCGCCTCAACTTTTCTGGTGAAGCTTCCCGCTTCTCCATTGTTGCCACTTTGTGTAGACATCTGCTTTTCCCGCTTCTACCTTCTGCACCTGCTGGTTCATGGAACACTTCAGTCATCCCAGGATGCCCATCCCTTACTAAGGCTTTCTGCCAGGCTAGCATCAGTAGCAGGAACCCCTTCAGTCCCTTCCTTAGCTCAGGATCAGAGTACTTCGCTCCATCATTTTCCATCTCCACCTGGGTTCAGGGGTCTGTGCTCCCCTGTCCTTCCCTGGAAACTTCTTGGCACTGAGTCTTAAACTCGTCTGGCCTCCTGCTTCAGCTCAGCCTCTTCTCCAGTACAGTGCAATCTTCCAGCACAAGGAGGAAGCCCAGACAGAGATTACAAAACGGTGCTCTCCGAGTGGCATAGCACTGACATTTTTTTTTCGCCATCTGTTTACTATACTATTTTGCCGCCATTCCCCATTTTCTTTCCTTGACATTGCTATCCTCAAAAACACCCAGCTTTCAAAAAAAGAAAAACCGTTCCTTTCATAATCAAGCAGAGGTACCGTGGGGACAAATCAAAACCAGGGTTCCCCTCAGGTACAAAGCCTAGGTTAAGGGTATAAAGAGGGTTTAAATATATAAAACCCAAGTTTCGCATCTTGTACTAACCTAAACATGATGGATCATTTGATGTGGCTATACTACTACGTCATCCCTACCAAAATGAACACATCAAACGAAGGGCCCTTTGATTACTTCTGCAATAAAGCTCAGGGTGCTAAAAACGTGTGGAGAAATGTAGATGAACAGTCCTGTCCAAAGCACCGGGGGTGGGGGGTGTAAAAAGGAAGAATGCTGACCTGCAGGGCACATCCTCTTGCTACAGCCTCGTCCGCATTCAGAGTTGTGCTCAGCTCTTTTGCAAAGAATTTGCTGATTCGCTCTTTGACAGCCGGGATTCTAGATGCACCGCCGACAATTTCAACAGCATAAATGTCCTCCTTCTTCAATTCTGGCAAGACAGAGACAATCCACAAATTCACCACGTAGCCACTTGGGTTCCCCCCCTTCACCGATTAATTGATTACGGTTCAATACTAAAAGGAGCTACTCCACCAGGTACTCACTAGCTTGTTCCATTACACTGCGTAGTGGAGCCTCCACTCTGGTCAAAATCCCTGCGCACATCTCCTCAAACTGCCCTCTAGAAGAATATGGTAATGGGATATTTATAGGAATTGTCCTCATCTAGAGGCATACATTACGATACATTTTCAAAGGAGGACATCATTTCGCATCCATCTCCCTAATGTGCTATACTGAGATACAAAGGATTCTCAAAACACATTGTACTGACCTGTTTAGTTTTCCAGAAACATCAATGTCATTCATGAAGCACTCAATGTTGAGTGGAAGGTCTGAGGAGTTTGCGCTCATCAGTTTCTTCAGCTTCTCACACTCCTGGTACAGTCTTACCAGCGCTCTGGGCTTAGACTTCACATCCAGTTTGTACTTCTTACAGAACTCCTCACAAAAGTGCTTTACCAGCATCTCGTCAAAGTCTTTTCCACCCAACTCTGGGTCAAATGCTGTGGCAAGAACCTTATCCAAAAAAGGCAACAATTAAATAAATGACATGGCCTCATACATATAAAGGGACGGCCGTCTTCACACATATCTTAGAAAAAACCTGATCTGTGATAACATACATACCTTGAGTTTTCCTTTATTAAAGGCGCAGGCTGAGACCTGGTATCCAGAGTGGCCAAGATCCACAAACACCACTGTTCTTGGCTTTTCCTCAGGTGCTGGAAGGTCCTGTTTGTAAATTCCATATGCTAGTGCCACTATGAGGAAAATAATATACATTTTTAAAAACCATTTCAAAACTGTACCGACCCAAAATCAGCTCTTCGTTTTGCAACATAAGAAATTACAATTTAATGTAAAATTGTCCATATGCTTTTGGGGGTTCTTCCTTCTTCCTCCATACAACTTTTTAGTGTTGTATCGAGTTTAGCTTTCACCTTGCTTTTTTCTGAGTGCCAATTACCTGCTGTTGTTTCATTCATGAGTCGTAGACAGTTGAGCCCAGCAATTTGTGCTGCATCCACAACAGACCTTCTCTCTGCATCAGTATAGAAGCAGGGGACCTAGATAAAGAGATAACATAGGATATTCCTTCAACTGTACACCAGAAAAGAAAAGAAGTCACTAAACCTCTTACTTTCCTTCACGTACCGTTAAAAATAACAATTCCATATTCATATACATGACTGAGCTTAAACATAAGAACCAATGAAATACTGTCGAAAGATCATTTCAAAATTAAATGTAGGCTGCGGTAACAACCACGCTCAGACATGTCCACTGGAGCGCAGTTAAGTCAGCAGAAATGTTTTCAGCCCTTTAACACAATAAAAACTCACAGAAATGACACAATCAGCCACAGGTTTCTTCAGAGCACTCTCAGCAGTCTCCTTCAGTTTGGTCAACAGCATGGCAGTAACTTGTTCAATACTGAAAACCTTCTCCTCCTCCATGTAAGTCACCTAGAGAAAAATGAAACATTTAGTCTACACACACCTCGTATTGCAGAGGTAACCAACATTTATACTGAACGAACAGATTCAGTCAGCGCTACTCTAAGATATCCCCAGGGTGCTGTACTGAGAGGCCATTGACTCTACAATATAAACCCTATTCACGATAGCTACAAATAAACCTCTCTTTTTACCTTAATTCCAGTTGTTCCTGTGGGCATTTGGGCAAGATCATAGACCAGGCTGGATTTCAAAGACTGGACAAAAGGGTCCGAATATGCCCTGCCATGGAGTCGCTTGAACCCTTGGACTGTGTTCTTGAAATGTGTAACAACCTGTTGAGGAAATGACATGAAACACTAGTAAGCATTTATTCAAAACCCACAACAATACACTTAAGGAAAGCACGACAAACCAGTTTCACAGTATACCGTTGTAAAAACTGAAACATAACAATTTCTCTACGCTGTCATTAGTGTTATAAATCACATGATAACAATGTAAATTTATCTGCCACCTCCTAACTGGTGTTCGTCAGTTTTGAGAAATATGGTTTTCAGCAGTGACAGGATATAGGGTTGAAAATCAAATAGTGTAGTAAAACGATGAACAGTTCTCTAATGATTTTGAATAGTAAAATGAGTCGATCTGAAAACTCTCATAAGCAAACAACTTTATTTTATACTATTTATAGATATATATATGAACCTGAACTAAAATGTACAACTACAGTACGGCACTTTCACTTTTCTAAACTACTGTCTACAAAAACTGCATACAAATTATATTCCAGTGTTCAACACCAATACAATGAAAGATCCAATCCACCAACACGGTATTCGTAAACATTATTCATCACATTGGGCATGATTTTGGAAAGTAGCGCGCAAAGCTAAAAACACCACATAAGATTCAGATTGGGGGGGTCCACTTAGTGCTTAGTGCTTCCACTTAGCATTCAGGGTTGACAGTCAATACTTGATTTCCTAGCTTTGTTAAAAAAAATTTCATTAAATAAAACCTTAAGTAAAAAACGCCTTAATATATACACTACAGCACAAGACATACCTGGCTTTTTGCAGCTGCTCCAACTGAACGATTGCGTGGTCCAAAAGACACGCATGCTCTGGGGGGGGAAAAACACAATACGATTACAGCACTGACAACCTGCGAAATAATGAACAGAAATGAGTTTAACATCCCTTCGATACAAATTGTTTTTTTTTTTTTAGCTAAAACTGAAAAGGGGAGTTCCCCAACAGTGAATATTAAAATTCACTATCGTAATAATTCAATTATGCCAAAATATTCTACTTGGATACCATTCCAAATTCGGTGATCGACATAAAATACTTTGAACTTGAATAAAACGGCAATAATAATTTGAATCCGTATCTTAAGAAGTCGAACTGCTTTAAGATGCTAGAAAAGGTTGACTAAAAATGCACACACGTTTTTTGTCCACATTAGTACTCGAGGACTTGAAAAGACTCAGGAAAGAAGATTGTGTATTTCTTCTCGAAAGCAATCACTTCTCTAGCAACACCTTTCTCGATATTCATTGACAACTTCATTGATAAAATCTACGTCAACACACTACCGACATCACAGGAAAGAAACCGGTCGGACACGACACGGCAACTTGAAAATGTCCACAGCAAGAAAAGAGACTACACGTTGCGTTCCAAACGCGTGTTAATAGTTTGACTATGTTAGCCTACAAAAAGACAAATAGCTGTTGCCTCATTAGCCTTGTATATGCACGCTAGTTCTCTTACGATATGCGGGCATTCACAAGACTTGCAAAACGTAGGCCCGTGACGTCGACATGCTTTCCATCAATTTCTTGAAACCACTAAGATTCGAATTTTCATAGAACATTCCCGAAGGAATGCGCAACTTACATTAAATTTGTGCCGTCTATTTAAGAGCCCTAATCGTTTTAAGGACCTTTAAATTCAAACACTTCAGTCCCTTCGTTCACTTGAATGGTTTCATTTTCAGATAAAGGTTGCTAGAATATTCATTGACAGTAACGGATCCTTACGTTAGTCGTCTAGCATGCATTTAGCTAGCTACCTGCCCCTCTCAGTGACTTAAATGTGGGCCTCTTTATGTATGCACACACATATATAGTTAATTACAATACATTAATTGAATTCGAAGCTTAATAATATAAGAAAATAAATATTCAACAGACGGCTGCCGATATCAACGACAAATAAGAAAATTACCATAGCACTTAACGCAACATTCTCGTGTGCAGTTGTCCTTAGTTGGGTGAATGGGAATAAATCCGTCTTAATATCTCAACACAGCAATGCCACAAAATGCATTATCGTTTTTGAGTTCTGATGTTTTAAATCTACAATGTAATGCATACTTAAATTTGTACTTACGGAGTGGATCGGTCACTGTACTCGTTGGCTATCGTTTCTATTCCTCCAGCTCGGGCCACAGCAATATAGCAGCTTTGAAAGCCGACATCGAATCCTACCACTGACATATTTTCACTGGTAGAAAATCACAATGACTATCATAAAATAACTAAATACAACAATGAAGTGCAGTGTTAACTGTTTAATATAAAATTAAGAACAAGGTATATCAAAAGGTATATGAAAATGTTCCTATTCTAATTCATTATAAGCTCAGCGACTGAAGGACCTAGTGAAACAAATGCTGTAAGTAGTTGTCACACGCCGGTTACCTCGTTGGACCAAGAAGCTAGTCTCCTGCGAACCTATCTAAAACCTCGTCACATTCGAGCCCTTCCTTTCTCGCGAGGTTTAAAGGCGTTCTAGATTAGTCTGGAGTTTTCCACGACGAAACCGTAGAGTTTTCGTACACAGTTACTTGGTAGTGGAAATAACTTCGAATTTGCATTATCTTTAAGATATCTTTTTGAAACGGGTAGAATATAAATAATATTTTTTCAACCAAAGCCTATGATTTTTTTGCGTACTTTAACAAGCCAACATTCACTATTTTTAACGTGGCGGGATATGGATATAGCCTTTGCTATATTAAAATTATTTAGTACATATTAGTTTTCTATTGCCATAAACAGTAATTAGCCAGGTAATTATATAAAGCGGCATATTTATTTACTATAATTTATGTTTTGCCGGTTGTTATTGGGGATATCGTAAATTTTTAATAAAATTTGGTAATTACTTTTAAATTAATGTATATATTAAAGTTCTAATTATTGTCCTCCAACAAAACGGTCTTTTTAGTCTATGCATTTGCAGTTTAGCTGCTTTCCAGTAAATTATTGAAATTAGTTACTCGTTTTTTTAAGAGTTATGATATCTAATCGAACTATAATCAACATTTGTAGTATAACTTTGTACAGTGTGGCAGGTCATAGATGACTCACTTACACGAGCGTTAAAGTTAGTAAGAAAACTGAACGCGGGATCTTTCTCAGTGAAATATCTTGCTATGTTTAATAGACATCCCATTACAGAAATGATGTATGTTTTCTCAAATAAATCTTGCGTAAATCTAGGATGACGGTCAACCTGAAGTCAGGTAGCAAAGTGCGTATTTGCAAGTTACGTCAGCGATTATTACTGGTTATTTCCCAGAGGTGATCTGGGTATTGTATATTAGGATATAAAATATGATATTATGTGCAACCAACCCTCCTAAAACCCTCCTAAACGTTAATTAGATGCTTTGTCGTTTTAATGACTGAGGGGCAGTTAGTCACTTTATTATTGACATGGATCAAAATAGCCGGTAGGCGTGGGACAAGGTGTGTGCAGCTCTGGCAGGACAAGCCCTCACAGGGTCGTCGGTAAAGCCCATATGCATTTCCATGTCGGGGCCAAGGATTGAGCATGATAGTGAATTGATAGGCCTGGAGTTTTTTTAAGCCAACAGCCCACAGCAGGCACTGCAGAGCCCTGCGATTCGTGTGAACTGTGAAGGGGAGGTCAAAGGTAATGGCAGAAATAATGGATTGCTACACCAGCTACAGCCTGAAGTTCTAGTTACATTTTTACGGTGTTACCTACTGGTGAAAACATGCTTATGCCAGCTCAGAAAAAAAGTTTGAACCCTGTTACGTGCTGGCTACGTGCTGGCTGCATACGCCTGCCATTTTGTCAAACCCTTTAATATCACAAGAGGGGATTCAATTTGCTTAGTGACGCAGGCCTCTGAGGACAGTTGGGCCTTAAAAGGGTGATAACAGTACTGGCTGTTTACCTGCTGCTCAGAAAGGGGAGAGGCGTCCAGCTGTGCTGAACCGGAATCCTGAGCTGGGGGCCAGTTTCCTGAGTGAGTGAATGAGTGTGAAGTTACCAAGTGCTGTGTAACCACCTTTGCTGCCAACGCAACCTTCCCTTTACACTGCGATAGTGGAAAAGCTGAGTAGGTCCAATAAAAGATCAGTACTGCATTCAGAGTCATTTTCACCTAGTTGCTACAATACACTGAAGCAGAGCCGTGCTGACGTGTGAAAAGGAAAACAATATTAAATCCGGCACCAACAGATTGGAGCAGATCGCTAGATCCTCTTCATGCAGTGCTTGGATCTTAAAATAATTTTTGAAATGGGTATCAACATGATTATAGCACCCTTGCTCAGGCATACAACAGCAGAGCACCACTTGTACTACTTACTTGAACCTGAAACTGCTCAAAAAAAGCTCACTGGCTGCTTGGCATTCCAGGTAGTACAGACACACAATAATAATATATGCTTTTGTGTAGGCTTGATCTTCTATGAGTCTTCCACTGTTAAGAACGTTTATACTTGCACCTCGTATAAATACTGTACAATTCAGAAAACTGCATAGTCTTAATTTGTTGTGTTTTTTTATTCCTACAGTGTATTAGAGGATCTGTCTGATAGGCTTCGTCTATATCAGACATTCTGTGTCCGTGAATTTTCAAGAGCGATTTCCTCGGACCAGTACACGTTACATTTTACACAAGTTCACACGTGGGATAGTGTGAATTGGCAGTCTCCCGGGCTGGTGTGGGTGTAAATCGGCAGGACTTCTCCTGGCTCGTCGCTAACCAGCGCCTCCTGTCGGCTTCCTGTGCATCACCCGTATTTTTTTTAACGTGTTTTATATTTTTCGTATTGTTGGCTCGTTGATACATTATTTCTGAAATTCAATTGATCATATTATATTGTATATTATAACATTAAGTAATTAAGGAAGGGCATAATTCATATTCGTTTTAAGTGTTGCATATCTATGTATAACATGGGAAGCCATTTGGGTTACCTATACCCCATCAAATTCTATTTATTCACATATTCCGTGCTACATGCATTTAACTTATTCTGAGCTATATGTGTTTCATTTAATTGTAATTTATGTCCCTTGTTATTTATTTAGCCTATAACAGAGCCTACAATGTAGTTTATGAAAAAAGATAGTTCTCTGTGCACGAGAGGGTAGAACAGAGCAGTGCAGTGTTTTTCTTTTTAATCATATTTGGTTTGCTTTTGCCTTTTGTAAACCAGCCTGCATTCAATAAAGGGGAATCAATCCCATAACCCTCAACCAGAGCTTCGTGTCTCTTGTCCGCTCTTCACCTGCCCCGTTACACAACGCAGCTCAACACCTTATAGGTGCAGCACGCCGGCTACACGTACATACCAAGCTCATTCACTCACCCATCGATTAGACCATCACCCCTTTGTTTCCCAAGAAGACGTGCTCTATATTTCGGTGCCGAATATTATATTTCACAAAGATTGAGAACATAACTGAATAAATGACTTTTAAAAGCTAAAATTAAAAAATAAAATACAATAAAACAGAAATTGGTCTCCAAAATAAAAATGTTCTGAAGCCTTAGAAAGCTATCTGAAATTGAAATAAAATTCCGAAATAGACTAGAAATATAACTGTTTGCCGATTTGATATACCGGTAGTTCGAACAATGTTGAGCAAGACTTGTGAAATAAAACTCACCCCAAATGCACCCCTCACCAGGGTTGGAATCAAATCAAAACGTTGACAACCCGATAAACGCATTTAATAGAATTTAATAACGTTCAATTTATTATGGAAGTATTTTACTAGTTATACCCCTTAAAAAGAGAACGCTATTAAATAGGCTTATGTAATTAATGGTTGCCGTTTGGTTTGAAGCCAACTAAGGTCCATTAATCGTTAAATTATTCAGTTTTTTAAAATTGTCACCATACATATATTCATTTATTTATTCACATATTCAGCAATTATTCGAGTAGAACTCACTAAAAACAAACACGAACCCCCCGTTTTTTTGGCTCACTCTGAAGAGTGGCTGACGGGAGCATCGCAGTCATGTGACGTAGCTTAGAACTGAATTTGGTCTAGCATCTTAAACCGTCATTGGCTGCCTAGGTCTGTTTTTGGTCAGTATTTTTTTGTAGCTAACGTTAGCTAGAAATGGATTGAGTGAAGACTTCAAGTATTTATTTCGCTGGCAACGTAGAGTTTTGATGACAAAGAGGAAGAATAGGTTTCAATTTTTTTGAATCGTGTTTGCTAGCTTTTTGTTTGTCTGTCAGAGACCCAAAAGTGGAAAGTTAAAAGGACAAAAGGCTTTCCACAGGGATGGTTTGGGCCCAATAGAAGACCACAGAGGTAAGAGGATTAGCCAACACGCCATACACCTCATTCGCGCTATCTAGATACATTAGTGAATTTCAAATTAATACAGTTCGATGACTAAATAGGTAAAAGCAACACACTGTCAAGTCAATATCGAAACATGAATTGTAACGCTAGCCAGCGAGTCGCGTTTTCTCTTAAGAGTATTAACTGTACTTGTTTTGTGTATATTATCATTCCAGCCTCAACGCTTAATTTAATTTAGTTAATGTAGCTGGCTTGCAAGCGAGCGAGCTACTTGGTTGGCTTACGAGGCGAGTACCTACCAGTATATTTAATTACTTATAAGTATAACTTGTGTGTTTTATTGTTAATTGGTGTATGTTGGCCCAAGCATGATCATTAGCAAACCTCTAGCTCAGCAGTTCGCTACATTCTTTATCATGATCATTTACATTACTCGATTATGCCTCCAACATTATATCATACAGCTTTACGAAATTGCCTGCCAGAGAGTAAGGAAGTAACGTTAGACCGAAACTGCGTATAATCAAAAATTGCACAAAAATGTAACGTTATTGTTTCAGCTAGCTGGGTAGTTAGCTACATTCTCGATGTAATAGTGCTCGGAACCATGGACATACGTATGTTCAAACATTGTTTTTATTTTCGCAATAGTCATGATACTGTTAACATTAGGAGTAATCATTAATTGGGATCGCTGACTTCATGACGATGACTTTTGGATGCAATAGACATTGTTGTTGACGTCAGTACTTTGCCCCGTCGTTCTTTTATAATACACCCCTTGGAAACTCACGTTTTTGAAGTGGTACCACCGTGTTAAAACAAATATAGTACCCTGGTTTGAATTACATGTGTGGATAAATTATTTAGTTTGGGAAACGTACACGTATTTTGCATTTTCCACAAAAATAAATATTGATACACATTTTCAAATGCCATAATACCAATGGCAGACTTAGATCGTTATATCTTGTCTTTTTCCGGTATTATGTGGCGATATGTTTTTGATGGGTGTGCTTGCTATGAATCAACAATGTATTTTAACCCTGTCAATTATTAACGCAGCAGTCATCGAGGTTGTTGTCTAGGCATTGGGTATAATGATATGTGCTGAAAACCTTTATTTTAGAAATGAATGTTAAAAATTATGAAATGGGGCTTTAAAAAAAATAAAAAGAAACCTGATGAGATCAGTTTCTATAACCGTTCAAGGAATGTGTTCTATAAAACGTATCAAGTAAACTACTATTGTTAAGCCAGTTTGTATCAGTATGTGACAATTTTGTTCTTAGGGTACTTTGGATAACTATGAATTATAACTTCAGAACCGTACACTTGGTGAACAGTTTTGTTGCTTTCAGATCAGTTTGGGGAAGACGGTGTGAATAAATGTTTCTTATCCTTTAAGGCTTTAATGGGCTATAT
>JAOYSI010031063.1:0-16512 GCA_025775065.1 Hiodon alosoides
TAGCATTAGGCTACATTTATAAGACCACATTTAGCATTAGGCTACATTTATAAGACCACATTTAGCATTAGGCTACATTTATAAGACTACATTTAGCATTTGGCACTGGAGCCAGTGTACAGGGTAGACCCAGTGGTCCCTCTGGTTAGCATGATTTTTGACCTGGCCAACTTCACGCTTTTGAGCTGAGTGTTTAAACGGATGCCACGGCCGGCTCCGGCTCCGGCTCCTGTTCCTGTTCCTGTTGTTGATAAGCAGGACCTCTCACTGAAGGGCTGTTCCTCCCCGGGAGTGCGTCTTGCCAAGATGAACAAAACGTTCTATTTAGAGGGTGCATTGGAGTCATCATTCCTCTTGACCTCTTGACCTCACAGAGCAGCTCCAAGCATTTCCAAATGTGTACCGTGACGCATATTCAGTGAGTCAGTTTGATTTAGGATACATACAAAAGCTCAGTGGGGTTCATAAGCTGGCCATTTCCTCTGGGTCAACTGGTGTAGCGTTTAATGTGCTGGGCTTGTTGCTAAAAGGTTACGGGATCAAATCCAAGCACTTCAGCGGTTCCCCCTGGACAAGGTACCTGACCTGAAATACAAATCTTCTTCATAAATGAGTTGAACGTAAATCTGTAATGCCTATATCAATACAATAACACAATTAGCATTCCAGAATTACAAACATTAAAGCCATGTTGGTCTCTCTGGATAGTACAGCCTGGAAAGACGCTCAAGTTAACATGGAGTGTAGAATACATTTTGGAGCATGAGAAAAATGTGATAGACATTTAAAACCCGGTGCTGGAAGTGGGTAAGTGGATGAATTGTTCATCATGATAAATTACTCTGTCAGCGGTTAATGATCAGTCCAAACGCATTTAACTTGACACTTTTCCCAATACAGTTGTCCCACAGTCCCTTTCAGAATGCAAAAGTGAAAATAAACTCTGAGTGTAGTAGAAACACTGGATCCAAAATGTTGAAACGCAAACCAAATTTATTCCAATGTAAAATAAATAAGCACGCAACATGCTTGAAGTGCTCCCCTTCCACCGAGCAAAGTCATCGTGACATCCACAGCACAAACACGCTCACAGGTCTGCACACCGAGCAAACGCGCTTCAGTCGCGAAACACGTCCGCTGCGTTTGAGTCAGGGCTGAGTTTTTCACAGTCCGCCCCTCCACTAAATATAACCTTCATGTTACACAACAGGCGGGGGGGGGGGGGGTGTCTGCATACTGCAATCAGAGCATGTCTTGCCATATCAGCGCTATAAATATTGGCTGGTGGGCCAGTCCAAAGATTCCAGTGTTCCTGGAAGGACAGGCAGTGTGGTGTGGTGTGGTGTGGTGGGGGGAGAGCACGCCCCCGTTTCATTAAATAGAATAAAGTTGTGTATCTCATCGTGTGTCAATCCCATGAGTTAGTAAGAATGAGGTGTGTGTGTTATGTTTGGAGTGATTAAATAATTCTGCCTGGAGCAAGTTTAAATGCAAATAGAATAGCCTTTTGCATGACACATTGTGGGGTATGCGCACAGATGCCGGTTATGTAATCTATGTCGTTGGGCATGCTAACTTGTGAGGTGCAAAACTGAATTTCTGAAAATAGAAAGAGCTGTTGATCCCAGATGAAGCAATCATGGCCGCAGCAATATTATTACTTAAAAAAAGCTATGCAACATAGATGAGGTTTGTTTAACTGCGTGAGTGTGTGAGCGGGTTTGTGTGGTGTACGTCACTATAACTGTGCGCGAGTGTGGGTGGGTATCTACTCATGTTATTGAGAAGGGGGGAAAGCCACACGAATCCTGCTCCAGTCTTTTAACCTTAAATATCTCCCATCATCCTCTCTCTACAGCATCAAGCTTCTAGCCGTTCAGGACCTGGTGGACCGAGAGGCCTTGGAGAAGGTAAGATTTCAGTGCTAATCCTCCCACCCGCCCCTCTCCGTCAGCCCCTCTAATCACCCACTCTTCAGGGGCCATGGTAAAGGAGTCACGCCTGACACTCACTGATAAACATCCTCTGCCCTCGAGCGCTCCCTGTCACCCAGGTGAACTCTGGTGGAGCCTCTGTTGGATTCAATTTGCATTATTTACTGCTCTAATTGCCTTTGTCACCAGTTGTTCCCTAACTGCTGGTGGGTTGATGAACACCAGACGCCCTGTGCCTGTGTCTACCTTGCCTGGACGAGTGGATAAAAATCGCCGTATTCCCCCTGCGCAGACAACTTGGGTCTATTACTCTGTTAAACTGAAGCGACTGATACTGACCAAGATCTGGTCCAGGTCCAGTTTAATGCATGTGTTCTGCTAGGACCTCGGAATGCATTGGATTGCAGATTCTTTCCCGCGCTTGTTTTGCAGCGAAAGTACAATCCAATTTTAAAATACAATCGCTTTCTAACTCATGTTTTGTGAGGGTGCCTAATGCACGCTGAACTGTAGTGAACTCGACTTGATTAATATTTCGGTCAGTGTTTAAAACACATAGAGTACAATTCCACAAATCTGAAGTGTAATTATAATTATAGTTTTTAGATCACCTTTGTGGGACGAAAATCCTTTTGTATCAGTTGTGTAATAGAGTTGACAGAACTTGTAGTTGTAAGTTAAGTCACCCGGGTCAAGAGAGTATTAAATCATGATGAATATTCTTTGAAAGTATAATCCATTGCATGTGTATCAGTATACACCACGTTCTGTCTGACTCGTGCAGGTTGAAAACACTTCTGTCTCAAATCTGTTGCAAGAATTGGGGAGGAAGAGAGTTGGTGTCACGTCAAGCGTCTGCAACACTTTCTGTTTTCAGTACCGTCTGTGGAGAGGAAATGTTCCCTTTAGCCACACAAGTGCTGGCACAGGCAGAGCCCTGTGAGCTGGATTTCGCTGGTCCCAATCCAGCCCGTGTGATTGGCCAGCTGTGGCCAGGAGAGAAAGAATTGGACGGAACTGGCAGGGTTTCTCTCTGCATCGTCTGTCAGCTTCCCCTGCAGCCTACAGGGCGAGAGAGACATGCCTCTCCTCCAATCAGAGAGTGACGGGTGACTCGAAGGTGGCTCGGGTTTGAGGAGACTAGTCATACTTCCTCACCCTCCCTGTGTATGGCATGGGCAGGGTTTGTGGCTACCAGCCGCGGTGGTCGTGTGATAGCACGTGTAGTTCCGAGAAAACACAAAAATAAACGCACAAAAAAGAAGAACTCCTGGCAGTGGCCTTCCTGACCCACCCCACCCGCACTACTGCTGCTCACACGCCAGCACTGCAGTGTCAGGAACACAGTGAACGCGTCTGAAGTCAGGGCAGTAACTAATGAGGAGTGACTGAGAGCCGTCTGGTGGAACACGGGTGGGCGACGCCCCTCGAGGGCATGGCTGGGGAGATGAGGGGTTTATACAGGCGTCCAGCGCCCACTCTGGAACGTTAAATCCATCCGAAGAAGTTGCGCTGGAGGTTGATTCTTTAGCGGTAGTTTTCCTGGGAAACGCCGTTTTCTCGGGGGAGAATTAAGTTCCACAGGAGTACGTGTCCCTCGGCCGTTTCAGGTGTACGTTGGTTAACTGTGACCTGTCTTCCGTCTGCAGTTCTGTCGGGAGCTGAACGAGGGCACCATACTCAGCGTGCAACGGTGGAAGGGTTCGCGGGGCCAATGGAAATGTGCCGTCTCCGAAAAGCCCACGGGAAAGACTGACAAGGTAGGGTCAGTGCTGAAGAACGGACAGTCACGCAGGAGACAATCACACACTCCACGGCACTATGGTTTCCCTGTGAAAAGGTTTACTTCAAAGGGGTAACGCAAACGGTCACCGTTACCTGTGACCATAACTGGACCGACGCATCCGGCTGACGTGTCACGGTCAGGTTTACTGTCTAAACTCTCTGAACTCAAATCCCTTCCATTCGCACAGTCATTTGAGTGGCTCATCGAATGACGCCGCTCATCCCTGATGTCAATCCTAAAACCACCAACGCTCGGGCGAAAAGCAGACCCCGCCCGACACCCGACCGTCAGGTTGCTGATTCCCCGGCTTTAAAAGACCTAGAATTGACACTTCAGTGTTTTTTTTGTTTCTTCCTGGCACGAGTTTCCTGCTGAGTGTGGCTGTCTTGTGCGACAGAATGTATCCCTGCGAGGGTATGGTCGCTTTGATGAATCGCTCGTGGAGAGGAGACTTTGACTCCGAGAGTGTGTGAGCAGAATTGTAAATCTACATGTCTACTAAGTGTAGGAGGGTCCTTCTCCACCTTTCTTTATAATAGCATTACACCAGCCGAATTACGAGGCGACTAGCTGGCGGCGCACTACACAAAACCTAACACACGGGCCCACTTCATCACTCTAGAGACAGCGTTTTGTACTGGCTCGGTAGTTTTGCTCACAGCTCATTTCACAATAATTAGCTAGGCATCTTTCTACTGTTGCCAATGAAAGGAACATTAAGACCAGCGTAATAACACACAACTCTCGTACAACAAAGTTCAGCGTTCTGGGCCAAGATAACATCACCAGAGTGCTGTGGCCAGCCTTCTAATCTGACATGACCCCTGTGGAGTCCGTATAGAACCTTCTCAGTGGCTCTACCCACCGAGGAGAGGACGTCCGACAGGATCAGTCAGACAGCACTGGCAAGCTCTGCTTGGCGAATTGGTACAGAAGGAATTGGTACAGAAAGAACACCACATTCCCTAAAAACCTTTTCCCAATAAATGGATGTTCAGGATTCTATTATCTTGGTTCCCCCCCCCCCCTGTTTTTTTTTAATTTTCTTTTTATTAGTCATTACACAAAAGCCAATGGTCTTAAATGACGCGACCTATTCAGTAAAGGCATGTACGAGCTTGCGTTACAGACTATGTT
Source organism: Hiodon alosoides (assembly GCA_025775065.1). NCBI lineage: Eukaryota > Metazoa > Chordata > Actinopteri > Hiodontiformes > Hiodontidae > Hiodon > Hiodon alosoides. Next base: position 4,858 of record JAOYSI010031063.1, read on the forward strand.
CCCATTACTTCCCAGTTTAATTCATACTGATACAGTGATTAGAAATCTGTATCTCTACCTTCCCTCGGGTGACCAATCACGTTTATTTGTGGACTGTGGTAGTCTTGGTGATGTGTTCACGGATGGCGTGTAACAGGGCTGTTTGTATATAAATATATGTATTAGCGACTTGCTTGACAACAAAAACACTGTCTTTGTCTCCCCAGACAGCAGAGTTTTCCGGATTCCTGTGGGACAGCACCTCTGGGATCGTGATGAAGGACGCGACCCTCCTTGAGAGCGCCGTTGCCAATGGCAATGGGAACCACGCCTATCCCCGACCATACCTCGCACGTTTTAACGTAGGTTTGGTACAGCGCACAGTCTGTGTGGAATACTGTTGACCCCTGACCCTTGTGAATTGTACCACTGTATTGGTGCGATCAAATGTGTAAAATTCAAGCAGGATTAAGGTCTGTCGTAAAATATCGTACATTTTTTAGAGAGTATACTGCATTTTAGTGAGATATTTCTAATTTATTTTTATCCTATAATTTTGCTTGCACGTTCAATTTGCTCGTTTTCTTGTATCATTTTTTATTTCGTTAAAATGAATTACCTTTGCTGTTTGATATTTCTAGTTCCATGTTGTCCCGGTTGCCGTTCAAAATTTGCCTCACGAATGTCTGACGATAACATTAAATTGATCAGATGTGGCTACAGAGACACCTAATGGAATACTGTTGAAACTGCAGGTACAATAATTGCTAAATCTAGGTTTATCCGAACAGTGGCCTGGACGCCCTAAATCCTGCAGAAATTCTGATGGTGTGCGTTTTAACCTTCACAAGTAGGGAGCTCTGTTAAGATGTTGGTTTGTGAGATTGTGTAGTTTTAAATTCTGGTGTGGTTCATGTTGAGGTTTCGAAGTTAAGTGTTTTTTGTTTTTTTACCCTGACGTATAGATTGGCTCGTTTGAGATGACAATCGTGAATGTCCGCTTGAAAGCGCCAGTACTGGAGGGAGAGCAGAACGGGAAAAAACACTCTGATGTCCACAGGAAGTTGCGTTTCACAGACAGCATGCAGGCGATGCTGAGAGGTCAGTTTTAATGTCTCCAGTGGGAGGCCCGCTTTGTCTCAATCTCACCTCAATTCATCAAATATTCATAAGAATTCTGTAAAATATTTCAGCTGTGGTTGACGGCCATATTAATTTGATGCTAAACCAAATCGCACACTCCCCACAGTTTTCAAGTAATTTCATTTCACGGCCTTTGTCGAAAATCGGAGCGTTCTGTTGCTCATCAGGAGAGGAGAACCTCCTGGTGTTGGGGGATTTTCGGAATCCACCTGACAGTGAGGAGCTGGACCTGCTGAAGAAAGAGAACCTGTGTGCTCTGCTCCCCTCGTCCGTCTTCACCAACATCAGCACCAAGACCCCCCGGGGCACCCGTTGTCTGGACAACATCTGGGTTAACCGCTCACTCAAGAAGTTCTACACAGGTGTGCACGAGTGCAATTCCCCTTGTGTTTGTCACCATTTCAACAGGCAACCAGCCCCGTCTAAAGCCCACCCCCGTCTGCTTGTCTGTTTTGCGCCTTGCAGGTCACTGTTTGGTGGTAAGGGAGGGCCTGACGAACCCCTGGATCCCCGACAACTGGTCATGGAGTGGGGTGGCTTCGGACCACTGTCCCGTCGTGGCCGAGTTCTACGCAAATCACAAGGGGCAGATCCGAAACGGGAGCGGGGGGGCATTGACGGGGCGCGTCCGAGCGGTGACCAAACACAAACGATGAGGCGCTCATCCGTCCCTGGGCGTCCGAAACCGATGTCACGGGATACCCTGTCCTTGGGTGGAGTTAAGTTTACCCGCCACTGTGAACAGCACCAGGATTTGCCTTTTCACTTCCTTCTTCCGTGTTCAGAAAGGACGATTTCAAACTTTTTATTGGTCATCAAGAAATGTGGCGCGTTTTACGCAAATGTGTCAAAGCCGTGAAATAATTCTAATAAGCTAAATAAGTTTAGAATGAGAGGCTATTTTAGATGGTGGATTATTTTATCGAGATGCACTTTTAATGGTTCTACCACAGCTTTTGCTGGACGTAAATGTCAGACTTTGAAGCCTTTGAATCATCTTAGATATCTCAGATATCTTACCTCTGTTGCAGAATGTCTTTATGTCAATGGGGTGACACAGTGCCCTGCCTCTATCATGGAGGGAGTGTTTGTGTGGTCGTTGTTTTGACATCTGTAGCTTCTGAATATCGCACCTGAAAATCAATACCTATATGCCATCAGAATGCAGAGTGCAGGAAATGGGTTTTTATTTCAGATTACTCACAGGTTAATTGGCAGTTCTGCCTATATCAGCGATTCTGATGGAAAAGCACCCAAGTTTTACTGTAATACTTAATTTAGCCTACTGTTCTATGTTTGCTTACATGATTAATGTGTAATCAAAATCCTCCAATCAAAAGGGTCTGTCTCAGGCATCCTAATGTGTCCATCTTAAAGCTGAAATACAGTGGATTTAGTCCACACCCAAGCCATATCATACTGACACTGCACTGGTGCTTTAACTAAAGGGTGTCCAGGCCTTTACGCAGGTAGGAATATGTCACTACATTAATGAATTCAATCAGATCACCGTTATCACAGCTCTGTTTGTTTCACTGCTTTGATTTGTGTAGCAAATGTTAGTATTATTAAATCTCGTGTCACAAAAACAAGTCTTGGCAATGAATCTTAAATACATCTCCAATTATATAGTTTGTATGAATCGGAAAAAAACTATATTGAGACAGACCAGACAGACAGACAGACCAGACAGACCAGCGATGCTGTATCAGGTTTTTGTGTTTGGTGTCCAAAAAAACAACAACAATCTGACGGAAGTTTAGATGGATTTAGATCATGAAGAAGAAAGGTTTTCAGACAAGGAATTTGTAAAGTTAGTATATTAATATTATATACTATATTATAAATAGTTGCTTTCAATTAAAATAATGATGAAACATTTTCATTTAAAAATGTACTTTAAATGGTCCCAAAACATTTTTGTTTTTCATCTATATCCATATTCACTTCTACATATGCTTTTTTTAGGTAACATTTAATGACCAGATGGTTGCTCTTTCCGTTTGATGGGTATCCTTATGCTAACAAAATGAGGTCGTTCAGAATTGGATTTAGAGTGACACTCTGACAGCTGGTACAGCCATCAGTGCATGTGTTTGTTACCCATCACACAGATCAAATTCTGCTTGGTCTGTATGAACCTATGAGCAGTCGGTAGTGTCTGGAAAGGATCCGCCTATATCTGGGTAACCTCTGGGGCAAATCCCTCAGGAATCCCTCCCTCAAATTCTCAGGTGTTTAATTGAAATCTCTCCCAGTCTAACCTGAAACCCATTCAAAGACCTCTTACGTGGATGGGAACCTTGTTTTGTTTCAGAATAGGTTTGGGTGGTTTTTCAATCTGATATTCTTTGGCGGTAATGGTGGTCCGTTGTTGTGGTTGAACTGCAAATGATGCTTATGTTATTTTTGGAGGGAATTACAAAACAAACCACTCCAAAAACTATGAAAAATAAAACAATAAACCTTTAATGAAACAATAAACCTTTAATTTATTTTAGTTAATAAACATTGTTTTGTGGTCTGTGTAAATGCAGCAATGAATGTTTGCAAGTCCTATAAGATTTGGTTTTGATTACCAATGTGATTGTACATCTAATTAGAAGTTAAGTCATTATAATTCAAATGCTGAGGGCCCACATTATTCGATGCCAAAACTACTATAAATCTAATAATTTTGCCCAGTTTTAAAGAGTTTCTCCATTGGATATTTTCAATTGGCTCGACCATGTTGTTGAGTGTCTTAGTGAAAATCTCAATTACTGTGATGTTTGCTTTTCATGAGAAAGGAAAAAGATGATTTCCTATTATCAGTGAGAAAATCTTAGCACGCTTGTTTCCATTGGTTAGAGTCAAGCCAAACCCATGTTGAATTCAGCAGATAAATACAGTGATATGTTTTCATGCACGTGTTTTGAGGGTTTGACATGAGGCCGGGTTCGAAGTTGTGTAACAAACTTAGATACTGGGCTTAGTGGTTTAGATGGGGGACGGGGGGATCAACGATTGTTATCTACTGAATAATTACATGTTGATGATTGATGTCAATTGAAATTGTACTTCAAATAAGATTTTTTTTTATTTTTTGTTCTGAAAATCTTAAAGCCCATTGAGGTTTCTTGTAACACTGTATACTTTACAAGGAAAGCCAATTCTGATCAATCTTTTCAATCTTTTGTTGCCTTGCAGTTCTATTTTTGGTCAACATTTAGGTCACCACATCACACAAATTCTACCAAATTCAAATGTGAAACACAAATTGAGTGTCCCCGTTTTATTGGAACAAATGTTTTAGATAAACTTGGTAGCTCAAAAACTTCAGCTAGACCTCAAGTTAGTTTATGTAGTAATCCTGTTTTTGTAGTTGTTTTGTTTATTTAATAATGCATTATTCATTTACATTGAAAGAGGTATTTGTATTTGTTTTATTTTGGGGGGATAGAATTTAAATGTAGACCTTCATTTCAGTATTTATATTGAATGGGAAAATATTCCTCTTAGTAGCAGCCTTTATCCACTAGGTGGAGCTTTTTTGCAAGTTTACAATTTCTATATAAATGCATTTATACCGCTGGATATTTATTGAAGCATTCAAGTTAAGTACCTTGCTCAAAGACTCAATTTGGGTTACAAGCCTGTTAGGGTTACAAGCCTGTTCGGTTACAAGCCTGTTCGGGTTACAAGCCTGTTCGGGTTACAAGCCTTAACCACTAAACCACCAGCTGTCCCACTGTTTTTGTTGTAAATCTCTCATTCACACAAACCCCTAATGTGAAATTTCAACTGGATCTACAGCTCAAGCCATATTTTCTCCCAGCAAAACAACATCTCTTTTGCACACTGTTCATGTCAACGTTTTCTGTTTGTGACCCCTTTTCAGAACTCACCCAATTTTGTCTATCAACATCAATTTAATATGTTTTCCAAAGCTATAGTGACCTCCATGTTTATTCTGACCATAACAGAAAAGGTTATTTTTGAATATTTTATTTTTGCTCGGATCAATTGAAATCCAAAAAGCATAACACTGTTTCCCACATAACAGGCTGGTATTAAAAACACATGGAACCAACTTAGCAGACGATTTTTACATCAGCACAATTTTTTTACATTACATTTCCTGTAAACTTGTTAAAAATTTTGTAATAAATAAACGAACATGCACCAAATTAAAAAAAAAGACAAATTTAAGTTAAAAATGTAATAAAATTTTAAATATTACTCACAAACCAGCATAGCATTTTGTTTTGCTCTGTGTTGTACCTGTCAGATAAACAGTACCATACTTTCACAATGTAGTGTTATTTACTAGGAGAAAGCAATAATTTGGTGTTCAGTAACAGGGTTGGCAATTCAAATATTTAAACTGCCCGAGGGCTCAATACCAATGACAAAAGAGTTTTCATAATGGAAGATTTGTTCATTTGTTCGATGACATCATTATATTGAATAGCTTGTCGTTCCATGGTGACGATCCGGGTGTCAATAACTTTAAAATACATTGATTTGAAGTTAAGACGGTTAGCCTTTAAACAAACAAGAAAAATACATACAAAATCTACTACTTGACTCAGAACTCACTTGGAAAAACAAACAAACATTCAAAGCAGTAACTTAGCACTGAGGAAAATGAATTTGCATGAAAAGTCTCAGCGGTGTTGATCGTGATTCTGTACCGGGCTCCATTCGTACAAATCTGGAAAAGTGTGACAAGAAAACACTGCTAAAACAGACCTGTCATGATTCAGAGTCAGCTGTCAGACCAGGCAATGCCCCGGTCAAGCACGTGACATCCAGCTCAGGGAGAACTACAAAGGCTTCAGGCTGGCCACATTCCATCAAGAGTTAATTTTATATAGCCAACCGTTTCAAGATGACCAACTATGGATGTATAACATTGGAGATTATATGTTAACTGATTACAGTTTTGATTTCAAATGATGTATATTCAGGAACCACAAAAGGTGGATTTTGACAGCTGGCCGGTGAGTCACACTAGACGGCAGCCTCTAAATGCAAGCATTATTTGAGTGGAACAGGACGTTCTGTTCCTCACCTGGCTCCTCTTGGCTCCGTTTACCCATCAGTCCCACAAAAGAGTTGAGTTTCTGCCCTGGAAAGCCATTAAAAAAAAACAAAAAAAAATCGAATAAATAAATGAACAAATGAAAATCTTCAGAGGTACACTCATCCACGATGATTTGATTTTCAAAAGCTGTACCCAGGAGTGGCATTTGTGAGCCACCATTGTTGTGACTTTCATTCCATCATACCAGGATCTAAATCGCTTAACTCAATTGGATGAAAGAAAAGTCACCAATTACGCTACGTTTGAATAACATCCTCGAGAATATACAGAGAAACGAGGTCTATATCATATTTGAATAAAACGTGTGAATAAAATGTGGTGTCTGAATATTCGTGGTTCTTGGTTATTTGAATCCCTTGTACAATTGTGCTTCATAGCCAAAGGAGCCTTCGTCAAAAAAAATGGGATTTCCTTTGAGATTAAGCATGGCGAATAGCTTAAACCATGCAATCTCCATCATATGCTGCTGAATGAGTCCAGTATGCTGGCCTGCGTTACAAGATGAGTTCATGGGGCAAACACTGAAAACTGGACCGTTTCATGCAATAACCCTCCCAGACAGGTGCAGACCATGTGTCACAGTGTCACAGTTCACAACACAGCCCCGGTTCCGCAGTAGATGTCATCAGTCACTTATCTCTCCAATCGTGCAATTAACATTCCTGAAGCCCATGTGCACTGTTTCAATCACCCTCTGCTCCCATTGGCCCTGTACCTTCCAACTTGGTATTCTGTTCCACATATGAGCCCGTCACTAACCCTCACTCATTGTGAAGTATTTACCGTTTCACTGACCCGTCCCCGTCCCCGTACCCGTCCCCGTACCCATCCCCTGATCGCCTGACCAGTTATTTCTGTTCTGCTCTGCCGGTACCTGACCCACGCCTGTCTGACCTTCCCCCTCGGTACTGCAACTGGGTTCCCCTGTTCCTGTACCACGTGGTGCATTACATTAAGGTTGTTCATATCGGAACTAGGTGTATCCATTCTATGTGAATTGATAGTACCATTTGTAAACCTGGCAGGCCATTTAATAGTAAAATGATCAAATGGCATCAAAACCCATTGTTTACAGTCCGTTCCATATTCTAAACCTTCTGTGGTCGCTCTCAGATCTTGGTACGATTTAACATATTGACACTTCTACCTGAGCACAAAAATAAACTATTCTCTGGGATTAATGTGTCCAACTACTGTATGTCTGACGCAGCAGAATGTAAACTGGCAGCATGTAGACCGAGGATGTTTTGATAGCGCTAAATGTCAAGAAAATATATACCTCTCCAATGACGGAACATAGAGCCTTCTCCCTTTTTACTGACCACGATAAACTCTACTGTAGGTAATTTAACAGACCAGACAAAGGATACGGCTCCACTGAGGATAATTAGGTGGGAGCAAGTGAAATCACATAAGACCGATATTCTTATCTGAACGACGACTCCTACGTTTCTCCTAAGTTTTTTCCACTCATCAGCGGCGCCAGAAAATGATGACTGGAGGAGAAACGAGGGGGGCTGTATTGTTTATAGCAGGTGCTAAAGAATTTTGACGCAACAAACAAGTTAAACTAAAATTACCGGGGGGTTTTGGGGGGGGCTCAGCCTTTTCAGGGGGTGTTTAAGTTCCCCGATAACCCCTCGCTAATTTCATAAACAGTCGGCTATGCAGATTATCGACAGCTCTCTTCACATCGGATACGTCTTTCAATGTACAGGACGGTGAAAATGCTCTTTTAAATTAAGCCGAATTAAGCCCTGGTAACCGAATGTGGTGGGCCTGGGGACCGCACGCTACATGTAATACACTAACGTCATACCAGGAGGAATTCAGTTAGGTACGTGTACGTGTTAGTGAAATGGCTTTCCTAACGAATCTAAATAATCCTGTGCCAGGCGCTGCTATAGTGTAATATAAAAAACAATCAGACCAAGCGATTGATAAATCACTTGACACGGACATAAGGGGTGAGGCAAATAGGAACCTCTTAAAAAAAAAAAAAAAAAAAAAAAAAACTTACTAGAGGATCTTCTCCCCATTAAACCGAAAAACTGATGCGGTCGGGGTTTCCTGGTCATTCTTCTCAGGATCTCCTTCAGAGAATCAGATGCCAGCCATTCATCCTGAGAGAGGAACAAAGACTAGTTTTAAAAACTAAATCTTACTTATCAAAAAACACGGATTTTCCCACTATCATTAACTGTAACTTCCAATTGATTAAATTAATAAATAAATACTCATCCGGCGTTTAATAGATTTTTCTCCATGCATTTTGTAACAGCAAAAAACTCAAATCCATACCACAAGTTTTGTTTCCGTTCATATTGCCAAATGAAGTCGCGCTTCATTTTGGAAAAGGCAAACGAAGATATATATTCGCGCTCATAAACTCACTATTTATGAGCTTAGGTTTTTAAATGTAGCCACTTGTCAGTGTATTGTGAAATACGCAAACGCCCAGTTATGCTGCTGTACGCGTGAGTCGGCTGCTATTTGTAATCATGTTTCAAATGACTGATTATTTTACCCATATTCATATTGTTTTACAGGTGGTGTTAAACATATCAATTTCATTCACCTATAATTATGTCTTTATCATTAACAACTGAACGTCGAATTAATAATTATTCAGATAGAAGACATTTTTAAAAATTGGATTTAATTCAGCTTTAATGTTTATTTATTAAAACGACTTAATTTCGAGTAAACGGTTATGGAAATGAAACCAGAACCAAAAACACTCACCTGTATTTGATCACTGTTCGTCCAGTAATTTAGATCTTCGTTGGATCCAACGTCTTCGCATAAAACTTCGGCCAGAATGAGAAACAGTAGTACAGTTGATAAAACGATTTTCATTTTGGAAACTATTCTGCGCGTAATTTGAGTGTGAAGCGATCCGAGTTCCAAGGCGCGCAGTGCAAGTGTTTAGGATGTGGAATATAATGAAATATATAAGGGCTGCTTAATTTTGTAAAAAATTTGAAGATATTTAGGAAATATTGCCCTGACTTTCAGATGGATGTCAATGTTGCAGTAAACCAGTATTCAAGACTATTATCCTCCCCATACCAGCAGTACAATCATTTACAAAGATAGGGAACGTCCCGGTCCCTCCGCGCTTCAGATTACACTTACGCGTTCAGCTCTTTGTGTATTTTGGTGGGCGCTTGTGCTCCGCTTTATACAGTAGACAATGGGAGGGGTCTATAAGTTAAAAAAATAAAAAATAAAAAAAATATATAAAAAAAAACTCCACTGGCCAATGAAAGGCCTACTCTCGTTAAGTCTTTGGAGAAGTGTCCGACTAATTAATTTCTAATTAATATTTCCCTGGTGATTGTGTTTTAGCCTACGTGTTAAACACAAAAATAAATTTAAAATAAAGATACACGCTGAAAGAAACGTTGGTGTCTGCGTTGTATGTCAATTGTTAATTAATATGTTTGTTTATGTTGAGTTAAAATTTTGCAAATAGTTTGTAAATAATAGTTTGGTTTATTTCATGAAAATAATTTTACATGTAGTAAAATTTGATATTTGCGTGTGGGTAGTAGACGCGTTACATAGACGAACTGCATACTGCTTCACAAAGTAAGTGTTGAGTTGAAGTAACTACATAAAACTACGCAGCACGGTAAATATCAATTAAGTGGTCTCTCTTTATTTGGCAGTTCTGAGCCGCCGTAGAATCATCTTGAGCTCGCCAGTTTCTCTGTAAATATTGTATAAAACCTAAGCGAAACGGGAAGCTTTAACTTCCTTAACAGATTTACTTTGTATCCTCGGTCTCTAGTTTTAAATTAATATGTATTTTACGTTAGTCAAATTGCATGTGCAATACTGACACACATTATTTAAGTAACTGAAGTCTAGTTTTTCAATTATCAAGTTAATCTAAATATCAATATCGCGTTATAATGAATATGACTGGTTTTTTTCGATCTTTGGCGTTTTTATTCACAATCAGAATTGTATTATTACTGGTTAAATCAGGCGTCAGTGCGAACGGCGTAAAACCGAAGTCAGAAGATGAATTGTGTGCGTTGTCTTCATGTGACAATTTTTTAAATATCAGAGACAAGAGCTCTAATTTCAGATTAAGCAAAAGTAAAAGTAAAATTGGCAATGTAGCGATTGAACCCGGTGATCCAGTTCCACCTTTTCAAATTAAAACGTTGGACGGGGTTTTTGCGTATCCGCCAACAACGAAACCAATGTTTTCATTAATTATCCACGCGTACACCAATAAATCAGCTTTCTTGGAATGTTTGTGGACTTCCGAATCTTCCCTGACAGATCTTGTCAAAGAATTCCCAAATAACTCCCACCTTCTTTTCCTGTCTTTTGATGACACCGCCGCGACGGATGCACGGTGGATGAGGTCACAGATACAGCGTGTGGCACCGTACAGGTAACAGTCGTTTTACACCGATAGGTCAGAATCTCCATAGAAAAAGATGTTGTTTTTCTACAAGAGGAGGTATAATAAATCAGTCCGAACCACAAAGCCGTTTCTATGGAAAGTGTTTGTTGTGTTTGATTTCAAAAAGTGTTAACGAAGTCTTTCCCAGCAAAGGCGATATTGGAAACCCGTAATAGTATAGCGTAATTAAATGTATTTAGACATGTCTGATATCAAAATGGGCATTACCGGACGTCCTGTAGTAACTTAAACACTTTCAAGTTATCAGCCCTTGGCAATACGTATTTATTCCTGGTCCATTTTCTGGAATCTGGAAAAAGCCACGTCATTGATTTAAGTTTTGATTGTTAGAAAATGCTGACGCACGCAAGAACAAGATGACTTTACTCCTGACAGCACTTCGTGGCATCCTCAGAATTTTAGTGGTGCAGTATTTCATCCTGCATTTAGCATAGGGGATTGGGTTACGATGCTCGTTGTGGCTGGAGGTTCGCCAGAAGTTTTTACGACCTGTGTGGCATTTGCAAAATTGTTCCGCAAACTGTGTGGGAAGAAAGGACCAATGCGATGGTTTGCTTTGCCTTTGAGTCCTGTCCAGTGAATAGTCTGAGTCTAGGGGAAAATAATCCTGACGCGTGAACATTTTCATAACTTTCATTCCCTATATAGATATAGTGGCTGTTCACCTTACTTTTCTCCTCTTCTCGTAATCACAGGTGGAAAGAAATGATGCCCAGACTGCACTTTTCACCTGTTCCTGTCTATGAGCTCGGCAATTGGATCCCCAGAGTGCTATACTCCTGGAGCTGCACAGGACACAACTGTGGCCTTGCCCAGGTTGTCTTCACTTCTACAGGTGGGAACCCTTGTGTTGGGTCACACGACTGTGGCCTTGCCCAGGTTGTCTCCACTTCTACAGGTGGGAACCCTTGTGTTGGGTCACACAACTGTGGCCTTGCCCAGGTTGTCTTCACTTCTACAGGTGGGAACCCTTGTGTTGGGTCACACGACTGTGGCC
>JAOYSI010031063.1:16612-31041 GCA_025775065.1 Hiodon alosoides
TGCCCAGGTTGTCTCCACTTCTACAGGTGGGAACCCTTGTGTTGGGTCACACAACTGTGGCCTTGCCCAGGTTGTCTCCACTTCTACAGGTGGGAACCCTTGTGTTGGGTCACACGACTGGATTAATGAAGATTACAATTAATTGGCAGTATAAGGTGCACATGGGGTTTCACCTAGTTTATATATAGTTTTGCGATTTTATGTATTGTATTGCAGAGGGAAGAACTTGATTGCAACTTTTTAAAAATTAAATGTAAGGCTCTAATTTGCTTTAAAATCAGTGTGAACAGTTCATTTACATGTGAATGAATGTGTAGTCTTTTCCCACAAACATGGATAAAGTAAATTTGGTCTGTTTCTATATTTATTGTGCAACAGTAGTGCCTTTTTATATATGACTGTGTTTCATATGTAAATGTAAGTAATGCCAAGGTAAGTAAATCCGATTTTTAAAAAGTCTGTCTTTTAAGCCGTTTTTACCATCGAAGGATACTAGATCTAATACCGTACTGATATGTTCCAGGATGATTGTGTGAATGTGATTGTATTACATTTGGATAATTCTCATCAAGCTGCCTGGCTCTCCCTTTCGGACAATACAAACTCTGTTCATTCTGAGTGGTTTTCCAAAATGCCTTTGTAGGTGCATTGCTGCTCACCCTGTATTCCTGAGATTAATCAGATAAGTCATCGTTTTAGCAGGGCTAAGGGATTAAATAATTAGCCAATGGGTCACAGCTTTCGTTTTAACCCTTGGTTGATCAGGAATGAAGGACATAATGAAAAAAACCCTTTAATAAATAGTGCATTTTAGCTTGCTTGGATGGAGGTTGACGTTTTCCCCAAGATGATTTTCCAGTGTATAGCACGTTTTATAAGTATTGCCATTTCCGTCATCTTGAAAATGAGGCCTAATCGAAGAAATCAAATCCCATACATATTTGATATGTGCTTTTGAGATCATAGGTCTTTCTCTCCTGATGCAACATTTGAAGTCATCTGATGTCTTTAAATTCCCTTGTTAAACAGAATGGGACATACCATTGGTTGCCAAACGACTGGATGCAAGATATGATTGGTTAATGGGGCACTGGGGTCAGAAGTCATACCGCCTCTTTGATGCCGGAGATGGGTGTGAACCTTCTGCTGTGGTTGCTGGGGCTGTGGTGTGGGTATCTGAAGGGAACTGCTCATTTTTTACAAAGGTAAGAACACAGAAACCAAGGCTGAAGTATGGGCTTGGTAAGGAGTGAGGAATGCAAGAGTTCTAACTGTCTTTAAGGACACGATGGGAGTATTTCTTATCTTTTTTTTTGTTGTTGTTCAGTTTAATAAACATTTACTGTTTGGTAAACATTTAAAGCTTCCTCTAAAATGGAGATAAAACATTCTTGCTTTGTTTTGAACTTTTGAAACTTCCCCTATAACCCTTTAAACCTTTTAATGTCACCTATTAATGGAAGGTACAGTTTTAATCCCATAATTAATTAAATGCTCTTCAACAAGGAGAATACAGCAGCGTTTGGGAGCACATTTCACATGTTAATTATGTTGCGGGATTATAAAAGAATGGATTCACTTTTAATTAAAACTAAATTACTTGCTTTTGGTTCTAGATGATGAACATGGCGCAGTCCAATGCGACCGGTGTGCTGGTGTACGCGTTGCTAGGAAACCCCATCCAGGACATGAACTGTGTGGGGAGTGAGTGCACCAGCCCTCTGAGCATACCTGCCTCCATGGTTCATCTGGAGACTGACGTTGGCCGCGCCCTGCTGTAAGGTGCCTCGGGAGACCACAAGGCCAGAACTGGTTCCTGTTTGGTTTATTTCCCGTAATTCAAATCTTTGTTACAAGTTGTATTTAAGGGTATTTTCTCACTTGGTCCCTATCGGACAGAGCAGTTCTTATGAGCTTTTTACGGATATGTGAATGCTCGGGAACCAGCTCGGACCGTGCTCAGTCCGTCTCGTTAGGTGGTTTGAGTTTGGTTCCTTTGCTTTTCTTCAATCTGCGCATTGTGAACACAAAGTATTCATAGTTCAGTTTTTTTTTTTTTTTTTTTTTATCAGAAATGCATTTAGTATAGCTAACCTTATAGGCCCGCAAGGTGTACCATGCAGGAATTGGACCAGAAAGAGTCCTCTTTCAAATGTAGGGACGGTGCGAGTACAAATAAATTATTTTTCTTACCTATCGGAACCTATCGGCTCGCTTAAAAGAAGACTGTGTTGGTACATCCTGTGTGTGGTCTATAAATCATCACCAGTAGGTGTTTCTACACGCACATCAGAATATCTCGTTAGCGGTTGGTGTCATGATGACATGCGTAAGCGCCTGCTTTTTTTTACACAGCATTGACATGAAATGTAAACAGAATTTTCAGTTAAACCCGTGTGGCTCAAAAAGGCCACAGCAGACTGATGAATGTAATCCAAATTTATGAGTGCCTTAAAAATCCCCAGGTCTCATCTGCTTCTATTATGCTCTGCTCATGCAGTCTTTTAAGATGTGTACTGTTCTGTCTTGGGCAACAGTTACAGCAGAAGATTATTATTTTATTTTTTTTATTCTGTCGGTACTCATTTTGTATGGGATTTTCAGAAGCCATGTTTAAAGTTGAGTTTTGGGTTTTTAATTGCGGTCATCTCGCTTTAACCTCTGAAATTTAATTAAAAAACGTTCTAATAACATTTTTATAAATGTCTCCATAAGCCTTGTTCTGCAGCAGTTTGCTTTTTGTTTTCTCATTATCTAACCAGCCTATAGTATTTGAATTGTTTCCAGTGTTTTTGGTCAGAAACTGCACCTAAATAACAGTGTGTCTGTGTAAGGTCCAGTCGCATCTAAAAGTGCACTACCGCCCCTAGCGTATTAATGTGACTCTGACGGGCTTAATGAATTCAGCAGGACGGGTCAATAAGAAGTCCGGTCTGTTTATTTTCCTCACTTTTTTTGCAGGAATGGGCAGCCGGTGAGTGTGTCATTCCAGAACACGCCATCTCCCAACTTCTTCATGGGGCTCGATCAGCAAGGGGCGCTGGCTGAGACGGGCTGGTTCCTCTACCCCACCTTTAGCTTCATCAACTGGCAGGCCCAGTGGTAAGTTTGGGACGTTTCAGCTATCGGCGTTTAGGAGTAGCCTATGTGTATTATCTGGACAAAAGTGCACATCTGCGCATATGTAAGGATATCCCCTTCGTTATTTTCATGTACGGACAAACGACTTGGTCGCTAGGAAACCAGACATGGTACTGACCCATACATCTAGAATCTCCAAAATACTGTTGTTGGTTTTTGTTTTCTTGTTAAAAGTAAATCTGTGCTGTGTGTTCGACTGTATTGAAGTACAGGTGAGTCGGTTCCATAGTGCGCATCAATTCCAATAAACTGTTCTTTCCGTGTTCATACATGCAGTTAAGTTTTCCATGCATGGTGGCTAGTCATTGAGTATCACGCCCGTACACAGAAGAGGGCTGGATTTCCTTATTTTGGAACGAGTGCAGTCACCGTGGTCGCTCCGTGCCTCAGCAAAGACCTTCAGCTTCTTCTGTTACTAGTTGCAATAAATCTCTTGGAGATGCAGTTCCCCGAACCATGAAGGCTGTCTGCGTTTTGAAAATGAAAGAGCTGAAGAATTTAAGGGCCAGACAAGGAAGATATTCCTTCTCTATGCTTGCTAAATCATACACCTTACGTTATGCAATGTCTTTAAATCGACACGAGTGCACCCTGGACTGGAAAGTGTCTCTGACTTGTCGAAACCCCAAAGCGACCAACTGGTTCTGTCAGTGGGCCAACTCCATAGCCAAGAGGTTTTTTGATGCCGCTGTGCTCCTGCAGGTTCGATTATTCCGCGAGACTACAGGAGCGGCTCGGAGGATCCGCGCAGACGGTGGCTGTGTTTGAGAAGGCGGGGATGCAGGGGAAAACGGGAGCCAGCGCCACCGTGGATCTGCCCGCGAGTAAACGCGAAACGCCTCGCCCGTTATCTCCGGCTGGCTTTTAAACGTCTGCCCGATTGGTGCCAGTTCAGCGTTGTTCCTCTCCTGGTGTGGCAGGTATTGAGGCTTTCGAAGTGCTGGAGTTGGATGCGTCCCTGTCCTGCCCTGGCAAACGGGACGAGACGTGTCCCATCTGGGACCACACGGTGCAGCTGTACGTTTGCTGTGACCACATCAGCCCCCTCTGCAATATGGAGCTGGGACGCTGGATTACAGCATTCCGCAGGTAGAGCTGTGCTCCTCCTTCCTGCTTCAGGAAGTTGAAAGTAGTAACACCGACGTTCTAAACAAAAAAAACGGGGATGCGTCGTGGGGGGGATGCGATTTGTGATCGATGGTGTGTTTTTGCAGCACTGGGAGTTTTCATTGCAACACATTGTTTGTGCTGTAACATGTGAGAAGTGCCTTTATGGAACGTGATGTAACTGCTTAATTGGACTTGGACACTTTCCATCATGTTGTCTCAGAGGCATTGGGCATTGGCTGACTGACGTTTCCCCTCTGATACCCCTGCTGAACAATGGAACCTGCACCTTCACCATGAAGACGGTGCCGTGGGCCATGCCATGGGTCATAACTCTGAACCTGCGGTTCAGTCACCGCAACGACTCGGGTGAGTCGGGCAAACCCTGGTCTGCAGAATCTGCAGAGTTTTTGTGATTCTGAAACCATTGATGTGCCTTTGCCTGTTAAAATACCCCCACACACACACACACACACACACACACACCGTAGTAATCCACTTTACGTACTTCGGGGGATATGGATTAATTTAATGAGGCGTATAGAGCAGATGTTTATTATTTTCCTCAGTATTTATAAAACCAAGTCTTTTCTGAAACTTATTTTTGGCGCGAACGGCACATTACCAAATTGTGTGTCTAAAGAGCGGTCTCGGTGTTAAGTTTCTCCCAAGTTCCCCTGTGATGAAGCCTAGTCGTGTGAAAGGCAGAAAATTTCTGCTTTCATAACAAGGTGAAAGACGTATTTTTTGTTGAGTTTAAAACCTCTTACGCCCTCCGTCACCTACGGAAAGTCTTCAGGTGATGTTTCAACCAGCAGAGCTTTGGGTTTTTCTTTTGATCCTGCCTACAAATCCAGTTGACCTTCCTGTCATGGATTCACTGCAGTTTTCCTGGTTAAATCGCCTTGAGATTAAATTGGGGGGGGGGGTTATCCAGTGCGCCTGAGTTGTTTTGCCTGTAAAAGATGAAGTCTGACAAGGTGAAAGAACAGACCGTTGACTAACTTACTCGTTACGCGTTGAAAGGACAGTTCTGATCGCTTCTTCATTAAATTAGTCCAGTGGTTCTACACTCAGCAAATGCAAATATTCCATTTGAAATCAATCAATTCTAAGTACCTTCCATACCAGATCCAAAGACAGCGGATTTAAACACCAGTTTGGTGGAGGCAAAACATGTAATTTATACTAGCCTTTTGCTTTCTGATTATTTTCCGAGTCATTCATTTGTGTAATCTGTATTTTCATTGCAAGCTTGCCGGATGGTTTTGTTCGTTTTTTTTAACAGACTTAAAAATGTCGTTCTTCCAGTAAAGTGTATGTTGCCCAAAATGTTGCCCATTTGAAGGCAAATACGTTACATCAGATGTAGTTAATATGACTGAACATGAATTCAGCTGTGCAATACTCGCAAAGAGACGTTTACATTAGGTGGCTGACTCACTTGGTGACATTAGGTGTTGGCAGTTTTGATTAATCACTAATCTCATCCAATCATTCCATACAGTTTCAGTATAGATTAGTTGACGGCAATAACTTTTACCTGAGTATTAAATTGGCCACTTTATGAATGTCAGACCATGCATTGAAAAACGCGATTGAAACGTGGCAAATTTTGACAATGCAGTATCCTTTTCAAGTTTGCACTTTGAGTCTGTTACCGTTTCCTGTTATCCTGATTTTGTGCATGTTTTTCTTTTTCTTTTTAAATTTCCAAATTCTTTGTTTTGTACGGAGAAGCGGAGCCCACAAGCGTATTTGTGTTTGGGGAGGTGCTCTTCTGCTGAACGCAGTGACACGTTTGGACTGAAAAATCGATAAGCCATACCGCTTTTAACGATTGCATTTAGAGGAAAGTCCATTCTGGAGGCTCCGTTTTATCCGGTCTTTCGCGCTGTTGTCAGGGGGTAGATGAAGTGGAGATTTTGTTATATAGCCAGTGCTTTTGGCCTTTTAAAGGAAAGAGGAAAAATATGACCGCAGTCGTCTTTCCACAGCTGGGTCCCTCAATAACTTCTGTTCACCTGGCTCTGAACTAACCAGCTGCGCTTACCCCCAATACCCTTCATTCTTTGTCTTGGAACATATGTCGCATGATGATGATGTCATATTGATAGTTTTACTTAATCTCTTGAGACCTTTTTCCCGGTCTCAAGAAATTATAAAGACTATAGTAGTTGCTTGCATGCATTACGGGCCCGCCAAACTTTACCTACCGCTGAAACGACACTTAATATGTAATTGCATTTTGACTGACTTTTCTCATAAAAGTCTTGAATTGGTTTACTATATTGTGTTTTATTTTATCATCATGTGACGGCACTTGTCACTGCACGTGTGACACTCGATACAAAAGTTGCGTAGCTAGTGAGATTATAGAGCCTTGAACAGGTCTGAACGCCTGGTGGCCGGGTTCGAGGGGGGAGGGGACTGAATTTCAAATTGGGTCAAAAAATGAATAATCAATGAATGTGAATAAATAAAATAAAGGTTAAACAGACTTAACACTGAGATGCATGCACGCCTATATGACCACAATCGGGATGATATCACCCCATTCATGAGACTGGGCCTTTATGACCTGTGCGTTGAACCCTTTCCAACTGAGCGCCTTCATCAGGATGTGAAATAAGTTAAGGTGCTCCGTCAGTTTGTAATGAGA
Organism: Hiodon alosoides; assembly: GCA_025775065.1. Lineage (NCBI taxonomy): Eukaryota > Metazoa > Chordata > Actinopteri > Hiodontiformes > Hiodontidae > Hiodon > Hiodon alosoides. Next base: position 23,523 of record JAOYSI010031063.1, read on the forward strand.
TTTGTTCGCTCTACGTTTTGTCAACGTTTTGCAGATGAGTTGGCTGCCGTCGCTTTGTCTCGGTGATGAATTATTTAAAAGCGTAGACGCGGCACTTCTGCCAACGCGTCTGCGACACCAGGGTGAGCTTGTTAAAGTGAGACGGTCGAGTTTCAACAGAAGAATGTTGCCCCCGTCGTCTCTCGGTGTTAAATTAACGATGTGGTTTTTCTTTCGTTCCCTGGGCAGGGAAACACCCTGACACTCTCCGCCCCTTTCGGCTGATGGACCTGTACAATGGAGGAACCTTTGACAAGGACTACAACAGGAGATACCAGCCCATCAAATTTACTGTGCCACCATCTACAAAAAAAGTATGATGTATCCCTGATTGTAAAATATCTGGATCTGACTCGGCAAGTATGCGCCTTTACTGAAGAAAACTACCCATTAGTAACGGCTCAAGTGGGTGAAATTATACTGGCTTTTCAAAAGCAAAATCCAATTTGACTTCCATTGTATCTGCAAGTCCATATTTTTTGCCCGTTAATTGTCATTAGTAATGATGAAACGGCTACAATAAGAACAGCTAATATTATATTTTTTAAAGTCCGTTTGTAATCTTAATAAATGGCTTCGTATAAACCTTAATATCAGGTACTATGCGAAGGTGAGCATTTTAATTGGGGAAAATAAACTACACAAGCCTCCTTCTGTTATCAGAGGGAACTGCTGTTCTCAGCCTGGATCTATTTATTTTTTGCCCAGTGGAATCATGGCATCAAAGTACCTTCGTGATGTTTTATATAGACAGCTGGAATAATTGACAGCATTGTGTCTTGTTGGAATTGTTGCAGTTATTTTGTCCAGAACGGTGATTTCAAAGGCCTCCTGTTCAAATGATATATTTATTCCAAACACAGACGGCTTAGCTTTGTTACTGGGAAACCTTTTCCTCCTGGGGAAATGTATTGTGAGATTAAAGACGAAACGCCTTGTTACGGACTGTTAAAGAGCATGTGTATGCATTTGTTTTGGTTGCTCAGCAGACCCGCTATTCCAAAGCGACTTACACAGTTTACAATTTCTACATTCATCCACTTATACAGCTGAATATTTTACTGAAGCGATTCAGGTTAAGTGCCTCTCTCACCTTAACCACTACACCACCAACTGCCCTATAAAGCATGTTAAGATTTAGAAAACCCTTCCACTGTTGCTCATATACGTGCATGCGTTACTGTCAGAAAGAACATTCTTGATGCTTTCCTTAGAAATGAATCTGTATAATTTTTAACGGCATTTTTTGGAGTAGCGGACAATTTAATCTGGATATTTAAAGAGTAATGCTCTTGGGGGTGATTGATTACAACCGAGTCAGGGGGGTGGGGTAGTTTTTATAGGGTGGAGGTCAAGCTTAAGGGAACTTAACCACTCCTGTTGGCGCTCAGGTGGAGGTCTACGCTGTGATCACGGGGCACGGGAGTGATGAGAACGGGTGCGGGGAGTTCTGTGTGACTTCGCATCACTTCCTGATAAACGACATCTACAATAACTCTCGCACCTTCAGCTCTGCGGGTAAGCCAGTATATTTGGTCCGGTTACTCGGTTTCTGTTCAGCCTTTAATGTCGGGCTATAGTCCAAATCCATGATTTCTTAACGCCTCCATGGGCGTAATCTGACAATCGGCTAACTTTTTCTAGTGCTTTTGGAAGTCACGAAGGTGAGTGTCGGCAGAAAAGATGTAATTGCATGTAAATGCCTCGTTAGCTGCGAGAAACCAGCCCCGCTACAGGTTTGATTATCGATTTGCAATGCATCAATACCTAAATTAGTGCGCAGAATAACAATCCGGGTGTCGGCTAGAGGATGTGATGTGTAGTTTTAAGTTGCGTGAGACGCCCTCCTCCAGTTCGGTTAACCGTTATGGTCCAATAGGTTAACCAATTCAGAATTGAAAGGGTTATCTTTGTTCTCTGGTAGGGAGTGCCCTGGGTTGTGCAGCCCGGGTGGAAGAGGGGGCGGAGCCTAATGAGGCCGGTACCTGGCTGTATGGGCGTGGTGGGTGGTGCGATGGTCTGCAGGTGAACCCTTGGAGGATGGACATCACAGGCCAGGTACGATGCCCTCACTTCCGTTTTCATCTTCCGTGTTTTCTTTCTCCTTCACCCTCCATACGTCTCTCTCTCTCTCTCTCTCTCTCATACGCTCCCTGTTATAAAACAGATGTTTTCTCCACCTCCTTAATTGCTAAAGCCTTCAGTGGTCATGTTTGTATCGTTGTCCATCTGTTCGTTCTTTTCATTTGTACTTTTTTCCCCCCTCTCTGCTTTGGTACATGTGTTGCCTTTTGACGATATTTTAAGGAGGACCAGTGCTTTACGGCCTCGTAGCTTTTAATCAGGCGATTGAAATTTCCTTTATTGAATGATGGCGGCCTGAGCAGCGTTGCTAAGTTTCCCTGTCGTTCGTCGTTATAGACGGTTTACTGTCTTTGGCATAGGGCATCAGGATTTTAATCTTGCGTTGGTCTGAAGCTTTCTGAAATGCACGACCGTTATCTAAGTGGATGAAAAGTACGGTGTCCTGGAAGTTGGACATTGTCTCTAGGGGGTCTGGCTTCGGTAGCTCAACCTGGGGTTGTAATCTGAACGTAACATTTCAGAACATTTCACCCACCCATGATCTCCATGTTGCATTTGGGGGGGGTACCTCTGGCCTGGAAGGATTGAACCCCAAACTCCTGTGCAAAAGGCTGCTGCTTCTGTCACTGCAAGGGTAAAACACCAGCGGTCAGGGTTTTCGTTATTTAATTTATTAGTACATAAAAATAATAGCTGCTCATATTTAATTATGGGAGCATTTAAATCCCAGTAATTTCTTCATTAGTTCCTGTTATATCTGAATCGGGCTCTATTTTTGTAATCCATGGTAGTCCGTAAATTAACCCTGCTGAGAATTTTGAGAATCTGAAGTGTTTACCTGAGTTATTATGATGTTGTTTTTCTACCGTTGCATAAGGTTAGGCCACCAACTTCTGCAGTGCGTGTGGGTGGCCTCCATGTCAATCATTCTGTCGATGTGATGGAATCGGAGGGTAGGATATCGAGTACTTCCTGTCATTGTCTAACAAATTGGCTTGTGTAATTGGAACGTCACGCTAGTGCATTGGAGCGTTGCTTAAATTAAAGTTCTTTTCCGAAGCTGTCTCCTTAGATTAGGCCAGGTGATTCCAAGGTTGAATTGCCTGCACCATTTCTCCTTTGTATGGAAGGCATCTATTTACAAATGTGAATTGGTGTTTATTTAAGGATGTGAGTGAACACAGGAAACGGATGTTATTGGACAGCGGGCCGTGTCCATATAGCTGTATAGACAAAATGTAAAGAACGGCGGTGTAGGAGCGTGTCAAACTACTGGTTATCCCCGCTTTTGCTCAATATTTCTCATTTGAAAAGGCCTGGAAACTGCATCGATCATCGATCATCTGTTCGGTCAAAATGGAGAAGGAGATGGAGCGAGACAGAATGTATAATTAAGTAGAAACCACTGACAAAGTCGTGAGTTGGTAGTATTAAGCGGATTAATAATGGGTTCTGGAGAGGAAGATGAATGTCAGGTCTGTAGTCCTGGAGGTTTTTTTTTTTTTTTTCAACCCTCCTCCCATTCTCCGACAGTCACCCACCAACTCAGTCGGGGTAAAGTATGAAAAGGAGGCAGAAACCAGAGGCCTATGGAGACGGCTCGAGCGTTTCCGTTGTGTCTGCAGAGCCATGCATTAAGGAGGTTTACTCCTGCCCAAAGCTTGAATTGGCAAATAAAGCGGTTTGTGTTATTAAATGTTCACGAACCCTCAGCAATTGTCCAACCATAACTCGTCAAGAATTTGAAATAAAGAAATGGTAGGGGGAAAGAATGCACAACCAGCAGGAGAAAGTGATGATGGTCTGACTTTGGTCTTCCAATTTTGTCTGTCGTTTTGTGAACGTTCACCCTTGTTGTTCTGGATTTCCTAGTGATGTGTAGCCAGGTTTATTTACTAATAAATTCATATTTAATAGAATCAGCTTTTATGTAAATGTATTCAATACAATAAAAGAGTCTGCAGCCAAGTTCTTATCCCAGAATTTTTGTTCAGAGTGAATGTTGATGCTTGGCCTGTAGTCATTGTATTACAGGAGAAAAGCACAAATTATCCCCAACCACTATGAAGGTCTGAAGTGTATACAAACGGCATTGTTCTGCATGGATGGCGAGAACGTTCAACGGTGCGCTGTTACAGCTGCTCTCCATCAAAACGCACTCTGATCCATTGCCACGTTCAGTGAATACAGATGATGTTGGGGGATGGGGTTGAGGGGTGTTACTGGCTGCCGCTATTGAGAAAATATTTCATAACCAACAAGTTATTATGCCCACCAAGGGCTGAATCTCAAATTATGCCCACCTAGGGCTGAATCTCAAATTATGCCCACCAAGGGCTTAATCTCAAATTATATCCACCAAGGGCTGAATCTCAAATTATATCCACCTAGGGCTGAATCTTAAACCATGGCAGGTAAGCTCTTCCTCAAAAGTAGCAGAGTTATTTATTTATTTATTTATTTATTTTTTAAATGCTATAGTTCCTTCAATTGGAGTCTGATCTTCGTCATAATCCCACAGCCATCGTTTAAATTGACTTTAATCAGTTAATTGAATTCAATCAATATGCCCACCCCCACTTTAAAAAAGAAAAGCTTTTTTTTTTAACTAAGTCCTTTGAAGACTAAACCTTAAGGGACAGGTGGAGACTGAAGCGTGAGAATTCAGTTGGCTTTGAAACACGTGTGATACGTAATGAAGGCCAGACCTCAGATTAAAGCCATGCTGGGGTCTGGTGTTGCTGGTGAAGTGAAAGTCCCTTTTTATCGCAACCCCCATGCCTTTGGGTCTCTTAATGTCATCTTAATGTAACTTAATGTCATCCTAAAAAAAGACCAAATGATTGAGAGAAGGGCCGTTCCACTTCGTCCCGAAATGTTTAAACAAAATTAACTTATTTACTTCTTTCATTTGACACTGTTTTAGTTGTCGCCATGGCCTGCGTATCCTTTCCTGTTGTCTTGCAATAACGTTGTTTTTTTTTTTGTGTTTTTTTTGAGTTTTTCTTGTGCCGGGGGGAGGTCAGGCTAAACAAAAGCTTGCGTTTAATTGCTCAACCTCCGCACTATTTTGCCGCAGCGCAGATCTGTGGTCACACTAGGTCACACTAGTTTTTGTGTGAAATCGTGGCTTTTAAAGAGGAGGGCTCTTAAGTTCTCGGGTTTCCTCGCCAAACAAAGAGGTGGCGGGAGTGAGTCACTCCCCAAGTGCGTTGGCTCGCGCATATTTACAGTCTAAAACACATTTGCATAAATTTGAATGCGACCATATGTGCAATGCCCGATTTTAATGACTCGTCTTCAAAGCACCGCAAAGCGTTTCAGGTTAATTTTCGTGTCTTTCTTGGTGGAGAGGGTAATAAATCGCCCATGTTTATTTTGTAAACCTACGCCTAAAAGCACACAATTATAATCTATCGGGTAAAGGTGCTCCTGAAATTGATTAAACCATATGTTTTCTTAGAAGGCATTTTTCAAATGAGTTTGTATAATAATGTACCACTTTGTACAAATGAGTGTGTATAATAATGTACGACTTTGTAATATTTCCATTAGGGGGATAAGAGTGAATTTCCACAGTTGAATACTGGGGCTCTATAGTTTGCATAGATTATTTTATCAGATTGAACTGGAAAATACCAAATATATTTGCAATCACATATTCACATAAGAAGAAACTTAATTACTTTAGTGTAGTCCAAAAGATAATCTGCTATGGGCAATCAATAAAACACAAACTTATGAAAACCCAAAATCCGTCAGATTTGCAGGTTTGTTTGTTCCCATGAATAGGTTGCCTAGCTGTAGTATACTAAATAATCCGGAGCTATTTAAAATGTCTTTCTCTTCTATGTTTCAGCTGAACATGATTGGAGCCAATACCGTCCTTTACTTTGGGTTATATGATGGAAAGGACCCTAACCCAACAACTGACCCTGGATATATTGTAATGTACTCCTATCTTGTGTTCTTCAAGTAGCACAGAGGAAAAATCGATTGCCTTTCTTGGTTTAATGGTTTTCTTAACGTGTGTGTGTGTGTGTGTGTGAGAGATATCTTGCGCAGTAAATTACTGAAGATTAAATTCTGCTTGCATAGCGCAAATAAAAAGTAACTCTAAAGAATAGTATTTTCAGTCCAGTCCTTTCTCCACTAAACCTCAGGAGAACATTTTTCTAGTTTTATGGCTCCGTCTCTAGACATACGCCACCCGGTGGTTTGTTTATGTCCCACTTATTTTCCCCCCAGGTTTAGGCTCTTCTTTTCAGTTGTCAAAAGGGATCCAGTTGAACTGAAATGACCTTTTTTTGAACGGAGCTATATTGATCCGGTAAAGCTTATTTCTACTGCTGAGGTTTTTGGTTCATCCGTCAAACAGTCGTTACGGCCAGACCATTTGTCCCACTATCAAGATGTGAACGGAATATGATTGCTTTAGGCTTTATCAAGGCAGCTGTATGGTGCGCTGAAATTAAAACGCAAATCACAAATCAGTTACCACACTTAACATGTTGCTCACACATTTTTTATCATTTATTTTTTAAACTGCTTTTAACTAAGTGTTATTTACAGTGCTGCGGGACTTGTATCTTCACCGGTAATGCTTTAAAAAATTTTGACAAAATATATCGCAAGTGGAGGGACGTCTACCAACCACCCTCCAGTCTCACACAAAGTTTACATGGATTCAGATTCAGCTTTGTGAATGTTTGTTTTCACTAAAAACTCTCTTGATTGAATGCTGGTTTCAAACAGAAGGCTCTTCTCGCAACGGCAAGTGGCACAGGAGAATTTAATATCTTTATCCCATGCAGGTGTGTTATTTAGCGCTACCAATGGGAACGGTCGTTTGAAGCACTAAAAGAAATTGACTTGCGCTCAGTTGGGGCACGTTGTGGGATTGGACATTAAAAAACTATTAGCGCTGCGCTGTTTTGGCCTGTGTGTCTCTGCTGATCAAGTCCCTTGACCCTTTTTTGGAGGTGTTATTGCCATATTTATTTTACAACTCCCACACAGATCAGACAAGTATCTTTATTATAAAGTCCTTTTCTGCCTCTCGTATTCTCGTCACACAATCAATGCGGTCATCTAACCGCCGGACTCTTACTTTTTCCAGTTTTGTTAAAATGAGGAAAATTCATTTTGAATTAATTTCAATAAGCCGTATATACTCCCGTTTCCTGTTACAAAACGGCAATAGTTGATAAATGCCTCTGCCATATTCAACATGACATTTCGTCTTCTCGCAAATGCGTTGCTTTGTAAAGGGGAGAACTGGGTGGCTATTGTGTAACCACACCCTTACCACACCTACGGTGGGGAGAACAAGTATTTGATACACTGCCAATTTTGCAGGTTTTCCCACTTACAAAGCATGTAGAGGTCTGTAATT
>JAOYSI010031073.1:0-31041 GCA_025775065.1 Hiodon alosoides
GACCACGTGCTCAAGTAATCTTTCCCTTCCAAACAACATCATTTTTATAACTGCACTGAACTGTGTTGACAGACTTACATAAACATGTGTTGACTTACATAAATCTAATCTTTACTTTCATGAAAGCTTTATGATTGTTTAGCAGCACAACAAACTTCAGAAAAGGTTTTTTAATTTTTTTATTTATAATCCGATTAAGCACAAACCAAAACTAAAGAACAGAAAGTACCATTGAGCACTACTGTGAAAGAAAGTATTCCTATACTTTCTAATTCTTAAAACACAGTAAATATCTCATAATTATTAGGTAGTAAGAATAATGCCATACAGCACTGATCATGGCCCATTTAATTGGGACAATTCCAGAAATTAGTTAAAGTGCTACCGTAAAGATATCATACAAAAGCCTTTTCAAACAGTTGTACAAACAGCTGTGCTTGCCAACCTTTACCGAGTTGGCAAACACTGGGTTACGGCGTGGAATGAAACAGACACCGTAGAAGTAGGACACAGTAACTCACTGAGGACTGAAGAGTAGAAGTCCCATGCCTAAGGGCAAAAAAGAAAGCTCAGCCCTGTGTCTCCCCATTCCACCCCCTCCGGCGTGCCCACCTTCCGCAGCAGGGGAGTCCTCGGGCGGCCGCTGGCCCCCAGGCGAGCCCCTCTGCTTGCCAAGCGCTTCCCGGCCGTCTCGCCGATTCACCCCGACCGCCTGTGTCACATGGCCGGCGGGTGCTTTTCCGCCGGCAGTGGGCTTAGTGTCCAGACGTCGCTAGTATCACTGCCTGCTGCCTCTCCTGTCCCACTCGCGTTCTCCCCTCAGTCTCAACCAGGCCCGCTAACCTCCACAGCATGGGATTAATTCTGTCCGTCTGTCTCCTGCCGCCATTACGGGGAGGTGGGGTAAAAACCAGAGCACAGAGAGCCTCAGCTACTCCACTGTAGGTTCAACATGAAGCGTAACCCTATAATCCACTTTGGGGATTATTACTCAGGGCTTCACAGCTTGGCTAGACTGTGAATGTACAATAATCCTGTGTGTCAGTGAGTGTTTGAACACACATTTGCCCGTATTTGTTCAATTGTGCAAGTCTGTCTGCATACATTACCACTTTGTTTGTGGCACGTTGCAGTGGCTACACGACATTGTGCAGAGTTCAGTCCGTCACATTCAGCTCAGAGATTCCTCTCCACCTGCCTACACCCACCTGGGACCAAGACTAGAGCTTCAACTGCCCATTATATCTGCTAGAGTCTACAGTGCACGGTCTACAGCGCACATACTGGGTAGAGCAGCAGGATGCCTCGTTAGCAACCGTGTATTAGCAGGCCTGTGTTCTGGATCAACAAATAGTGATTCTCTAAAGCTGGGGGGGGACTACCAGCTCTATCATATATACATATAATCTTAATTGTGCTTACATAAGCAAGGTGTGTTTTCAAATCTTTATTGGCCATGGATACATAGGGGTATTTTAGATTAAAACTGAATCTGATTAGCTGGTTGCTCCTTATTGTGGTCCATGTGTGTTAGTTGCTCATAGATTTGATCTGCGGGCGGGACTCTAACATTATCTAATCGTTAAATCACTGTTCACTAACGTTTCTTTAGCTATATAACCAAGCAAGTACTTCCACCAACTCACTAAGCAAATACCAAGCTTACCAAGTGAATAATTATGGATGTACAGGTTTCACCGATGTGGTTTAAACACATGTACGGTCGTGGTGGGTATGGTCTGGAAGGTGACACTGAACTGTGGGTTAAACACATGTATGGTCGGTGTGTATGGTCTGGAAGGTGCCACTGAACTGTGGGTTTCACCGATGTATGGTCGGTGGGTATGGTCTGGAAGGTGCCACTGAACTGTGGGTTTCACCAATGTATGGTCGTGGTGGGTATGGTCTGGAAGGTGACACTGAACTGTGGGTTAAACCGATGTATGGTCGTGGTGGGTATGGTCTGGAAGGTGACACTGAACTGTGGGTTAAACCGATGTATGGTCGTGGTGGGTATGGTCTGGAAGGTGACACTGAACTGTGGGTTAAACCGATGTATGGTTGGAGTGCACGGTCTGTACCTCTTTCTGCTGCCTCTCCAGCTCCTTCATGCGGATCTCACGAGCTTCTGCCCTGGCTGCCCTCTTGGCAGCCAGCCTGGCCTCGGCCTGAGAAAAAAGGGAGGGGGTCAGCTGTTATTTCAGCAAGCACAAATGTCTTGTAAACATTAATGGCACTACCACAGCTGGCAGCTGTATAAACTGGCCATGTGTAAATTCTAAGGTTTATAACTTCACAGGAGTAAAATAAATAATGCATTAAAATAGACAAGCAGACAAATGAGACAATTCTTTCACAGGCTCAGCTGTCTCCTCACTCTGAGACTATCAGCAATCCCATGTTTACAATAAACAGGCATCCATCCGGGATGGCCCGTAGCCGCCTGCTACGCTAGTCTTAGTTTCAGTCGGACTAAGTTGTGGTAGTGTTAACTGACAAAAATGTGAACAGTTTCTCAATAATTCAATCATTTCTTCATAAAAAGGAAAGCAGACAGAAATCAATTGCTCTTTAAGATTTTAAGATCACTTTTTTGGTCCCATTCTTTGCATATAATTACCATTTGCTGACTGGACTTAAATTAATGGGCTCCAGATTAATGGGCTTCAGATCTCTAACAAACGAGGGTTCACGCACACAGTGTTAAAGAATTATTTTTTCCTTGTGGCTTTTCGCATAGAGCAAATTAATTACAAATGTGCAATGAAAACGCTGACAAAGAGCTGTTTTTTTTTTAATGGTAGTAAGACAATCCTGGGGGTGGTAGAGTACAGACATAAGACTACTTGACTACTGCTATGCTTTATTTTCAGGTATTCCAAGTGAGAACATCTTTAGCTATCTATGGTTTGAAGAACCTTGTCTTCAGATATTTGTCAGGTTTATTAAACTATATACAGGGCTTTCAAAGCCTCAAGCACACGACAGGCAGAATACCAAAATCTTGAGGCCCAGTCCAGGAAAGTGAGAGCGCGTGGATTACAGGTCCAGACCGGGAAGGTGAGAGAGGGTGGGTTACAGTTCTAGTCTAGGAGTGAGAGATGCAAAGACCTCGATTCCAAAATACTCAAGATGAAACCTGATATCTGAAATCTGAATCTCCGATGAGCTGTTACTTCAACAGCCACTAGAGGGTAGCATAGATTTTAGAAGCGCACAGATCAGCATGACCTTGCAGTTTCACCGCCTCATGAATCACTCAGTCTGTGCGCTCCTGTAACAGGGTCAAGAAGCTAGCCTTTCTGTTTGTCTGAGCACAAATCCACTGTATATTATGTATATTAAGGGAAAAGATAGTCAAGTTAAAAATTATTTTAAATAATCTCAGTAATGCTTAATTGTAATATTCCAAACTACAACAGCAAGATCCCTGGTCATTTTGTACCCACCCAAGCTGAGCACCGCACGTACACACCCAGGCTGTGCACCGCACGTACACATCCAGGCTGTGCACTGCTCGGCCAATATGTCACCAGCTGTTGCTCTTGCTTCAGTAACCCACCAAAGATAAAAAGCATCAGCCATCATTACTGTAACGGCACAGGTATCGCACCTGTACGGTTTGTATATTCCACCTTATCCCCCCATGTATCTCAGGTTAGTTCTGGGTTGTTCAGAGGGCGGGAGGTGTCAAGCCTAAAGCCTGCCTTTTTGAGGTTAGGGTTAGACGAGATCATCTGCTAGGGACGAGCAGTAATAATGTACAATTGAATTTAGGAGCCATGTAATCTGCAACGTGTAGCAAGAAAAAATATTTTGTGGGCTGTTTCAGGTCTGGTCCTTTAGCTTATTCCTTTAAACCGATTTCAGCTATTCTGAAACACAGGGGCTTCTACCTCAGCCCTCCTTTTTGGACTAGTCTACACACAGAAACAGACCAACCAGTGAACCCCCTCATGGAGGCGATTCTCGTGTGAGAGGCAGTAATTTGATTATGAACTCTCAGGGCTCTGTATTGAATAAAATAATACATTGCATTTTCTTTCATGTAGGTTTCTCTGCAGGGCTCCACTCCATGGCCCCAATACACCATTGCTGCTTGCCCAGCTACTGATATTCGTTACAAGTCCAGCGGCTCTTTATCTTGTTTATCAACGGTTTCACCAATTTAGCCTGAACCGGTGATTTGAGGAAGCCGACTCTTAAACGTAGCGGACGCATGCAAGACTAGGATATGTACCCGTGCCCCACCCGATGCTAAGACCTCCACATGGAGTCTGGGCTGGCGAAGTTGCTTACCTTCCTGCAGTCATCGAAATATGTTAAGATGTCCGACGCGGTCAACATGTGCAACCGGGCGGATCGGTGGCGGATCTGCTTGTGTCGCCTGCAATCACGATTGGATCCTGTTGTGTTACAGGAACTAAAGTGGGCCACGGAAGAGACTCGCACCGCCCCTTCCCACAGTTCAGCTATTTTTAATGACCTACATGAACAAACTTCTATCAAAGTTCTATCTAGCTTAGCATTATTCAGTGCACCAAAACTGACCCCCAGGAGACACTGAAGCTAGGTAACAATGAAGCAATAAGGAACATCGATTTATTTTATACAGTGCACATGATTTACATAGTGTACATTGTTTACATCCTTTCTTTGTTAGATCGCTTACTAATGCATTGAATACCTGTATCTGAATTAAAACGATTTATTTGGCTCCAATTCATCCTTTATTTAATAGATACTCCTAATCTGATATTCCTAATGTAATCTGAGTCTGTCAGGGGGAAATGGTTTGTAAGTGGTGTTCTGCTGAGACACTGATCTGGGTTCAGTCATAAACCAGGTCTGTTGGAAGTACAGAGAGAGGTGAAGGTGTTATTACTGTATCCAGAAGGCTGCGGTGTGAGGGTCTTATCACTATACCCAGAAGGCCATGGTGCACACCAGTCCAGCCAGCAAGCTGGACCTCCAACAGTAGGGTGCCAAACAAAAGCATTTAGTCAGAGTAGGCCAAGCAGTGACTGACATGACAAAAAAGTAATTCTCCACGCCCTGGACACATATGCGGCCATCAAAGTGAAGGCCATTTCAGCTGGCAATGATAACGAGGAAACTATGTACCAATGCAGAAATGATCTCAGAGAGCAAGCAGGCATCAAAGTGCTACTTTCAGCTTTTGGCTATCTGGGCTCTTTCATGGTGACTGAATTGAGACTGCTCTGCAGATGCTTAGATAAAAGCCAGACTGCTAAACTAGGACAGACAAAAGAGTATGGAGAATTGAATAGTCCGAGGGTGCATGCTGAGAAGTCACATTGATGGCAGGGCTCATTATTGGGTAAATGAAAGCACATGTGCCCAAAACACAAGGTGGGGGCCCGGCAGACTTAAGCAGGCCTCATATTGGCAGCATGGCTAGAGTGATGGGGGGAGAGAAAGAGAGAGAGAGTAAGGCACGATCGTGTTTCACAAGGCCCAGCCTAAAGCAAATCAATGCTTCATCTTGTGACTTTTCCCAGTGTTTCCCCACTTAGTCTAAAGCCTAAAGACAGAAAACTTGGTTGGGATGCCATTAAAAATCAGAAAACCACAGTGATGTATAAACATTGTATTTTAGACAAAAAACAAAAAAAATTACAGGCATCATCCTAAAATCCTCGCGGATAAAGACCCCTCTAGGATGTGATTAGACTGTTACAGCTGCTGTCGTGAAACCGGAAGGAACATCAGAGCTAAAAATGCATGGAAAGTGACCAGAATGGCCTGATAGTAAAGTCATTTCACCAGCCTTGGTTTCAGAAGTACATTGCTTATTTTGTTATTTAGTGGTCGGGACAACACTGTGGCGGCAAACATCCGGGCTGGGGTGGGTCAATCGTCAGGGCTTCTCACAAATGAGCATCTCCTACCGGCTTCCCTGCGCCAGCGGGCTTTCAGACTGTGGAGTGGGGACATGCCTCTCGTGAGAACCGTGTAAGCTGCAGTGACGGTGGCTTGACAGGGGTACTTCTTAACCACCCTACCAGCAAGCTTCATGTCACAGGTCCAGCTCCTTCACCACAGATGAAGCTAAGGATTACTTTTCAAGCATCATGGCCTACTGAGGTATAACAAAAACAAACCGTAGTTTAATGCTTCCTATGGCTAAGCAGACGTTTCTTTCTTACTGCTCTGTGAAGATGCCACTACTCACTACTATTAACAGGGCTGGGAGCCTGCAGAGGTTGGCAAAGAGCCTCCAACCAATACAGGCCTCATGAAGCTAAAAGCAAAGTTTCACCATCCAGATGGGTTTATTTTTACCCGCGGTGTCACGGGCACCCAAGAGTCCTTGTGGAACCACAAGTAACTCTTGTTCTTTATTTCAGAGAAGAGAGGCCAGTTTGAAAAGAAAATATTACTGCAGTAGTTTATTTGGAAGCAACGCATTGTGGGTGGCATTGAGAGGACACGAGAAATCAGTGGAACAGCGTGGTAAGCAGAACGGGCAGAGAACAGCAGTGTCACGGCATAGGAGACATTCCTCCATCTCTCTCTATGTGCTTCTGCCACAGGCCACGACCCTGATACCAAAAGTGATGTGACTCTTCTCAGCAGGCAGTGTGTGTGAGTATGTGTGCGATTCTGTTTGTGAGAGAAAGTGTGTATATATCTGCTTCTGTGTACAGCGAGAATTTATACAAATACAATGTATCATTAATGTGCAATTTGTACATTTGAGTTATTGAGTGAGGCAGTGAAAGAACACATTACTCTTTTCCTACAAATAAAACACACACACACACACACACACACACACACACACACCCTCAGTTACAGCAGGACAGAAAAAAAAATCAGCTGATTTTTTTTTTTTTTTTTGCATGGCCCCTTTCAGGAGCCCCTAACTTTTAGATCTTGATGTCATGGGCCTTTAGTCCACAACGTCGGCTATTAATCTTTAACTATAACATTTATTACACAAAACATTTCGCTTGAACAATTCTGCACTAATAAATGTCATGTTGAGGGCTTTTCTGATAGCTTTAAGTTTCTCTAGAGTGCATGATGCCGTGTAACGCAGACTTGTAAATCATCAATTTTTTCTATGATTAAATTTCCTGAAGAAACAGCTAAACTCTTTCAGCTTTACAATCAGCTCATTGCAACCAGTCAGACTTCTGGTAACATTTGGTTACATTCTGGTTCATTTCCTGAGTGAATGGAACACCAACAATACATCATTGTTTGCAAGGGCTGGACTCAATCAACATTAGCAGAAGAACAGAATGGAACTTTTCCTGACTGGGGGAAAGGGTTGCCTCTTGGGCTGAACTTAGCAGCTGAATTGTTTCATTTGTTGACAACCAATTCTATAATAGAAGTGAACAACATCTGGGAATTATGGAAAGGCCATTTGAAAATTCCTGGTGGCTACAGATAGAAATGGGTAGAAAGATATGCAGATGTTCTGCTATCGTCCTTTAACAAGGTGTTAAGTAGCAAGTTAGCATTAACTGCAATTGTAATACTTTTGTTTACCTACTCATGTCAAAAAAACGATCCAGCTTTTGGGCTATTAGATATCAAATTGATCCTACATGAAAACATAAGATGTGCGACTACCTCTGGCTGGTCTGATTTTTGAAAATGACAGCGAACCTCAGATAAACAATTTCTGATTATCTATATAGAGTTACAAAGCAACAGGAGCCACTATTAGCTCTGTGATTGGTACCAATGCGGGACAGACGTAACACAATGACAATGACATGGACCCATGTACATAAAGAAACACGAACCGGTGTAAAAAACACCGGGCAGTATATATAAAGAAAGAGAGCGTCCAAAACGTTTTATTAATCATTGATTTTGTGTCGTGAGATTCTTTGGGTGAGTGTGGGAGCATGGAATTAATCTTCTCCAGTGCTTTTAGCCATCTGAAAACAGATTTCGTCTCTGCTCTTCAGGTATGCTTATGACAGAAGCCTCAAAGCAGAAACGGTGACAAATGCAATATAAAACCTACAAACAATTCAAAGCCTCTTTCATTTTTACACAACTATATTACACAGTTTCTGGGGAAGATGGTTGTATGGAAAATAGAAGGTCCGCCCTCATGTGCGCTACTCCCATGGTAACCATTCATGCAAGGTACTGCCTTTGGACTTGGATACTGCTTTTTGCAAGGCAAATTATTTATCCAATGTCATTTTGTAATAGCAGGTAATGTGGATGTGAAGGCTGAGCAAGTCAGATTACAGGGTCGCAAGGGGGCCCCTCATCACCCCAATCCCAGGCTAATCCACTCTAAAACACTGAGATTTTTTCCCCGGCTGTCTCTTTGCCCCTAGCCAGCAACTTAATCTGGAGTTTACTGGGACTATGGTTGGCTCAGTGAGACAGAGACGTGGCATGGAGAAGTGTTAAAGCTTCCTGCACAGCACAATCGCAGAAGAGAAAAGACATCAGGAGCCTGTTAAAAAACACGTGTGGTAAAATCGTGGTTCTTATTTGTGCTTATTTATGAAACAGTGCTAAAAAACTGAACAGCATTAATGGGTTAAAAATATATATATTTTGTGCTTTGTTGTTTTTTTACCAAAATACCATCTTGTTCTTTCAATATGAAAGTCAAGTTCACAAGTACAAATTTAGCTTCTCGAAAATTTTCCAATAAACAAATCTGATATATTTAAACAGTGTCATGATATGCTCAATTAAATATTAAAAAGAAGCTAAATAAAGCATTGGACAGAATTGTGACATTTAAAATGGGGGATGCCATGACGAAAAGCCAATCAGTGTGCAGCAATACAGTACAAAACTCTACACTTGCATTGAACTATAACCATAAAATGCTTTTTTTCCTTATAGGAACAATAATTTACAACACTGCATGCACTTGACAAAAATTGACCCCAACTATATATGTCATTTTAGGTTTGTGCTCTTCAAGGACACCGCCTAACACACATGGGGACAGGGGTTTTCGTGCACTCCGCGACACACACACACACACGGGGCTGTTTTACGGCAGTCCTGAAGAGTGACCCGAGCATGCTGAAGGGCCCTGTAGGACAAGAGATTCTCTGTTCGTTTGTGTCCCATATTAAATACAATGACACTAATAGGGAAGGCACGATTCAGTAATGTCTGAATATTCTGCTCCTCGCCTATAAATCTCTGCATAGCACCACCCCCATCTCACAGCTCCTTCACAAGTACTCTCCTGCTCACTGATTTTGATCAAGGCATTGTGGTGGCCTTGATGTCCCATTCACAAACACGTGCAACATGGGTGAGAGCTTTTTTCCAGTGTGTCTCCACAGCTGTGGAACGCGATTCCAGTACACATTAGATCTGCAGATTCTACAAACGATTTTAATTAAGATCAACCTTTTTAAACCTGCTTTTAGTGTGTGGTAAACGGCACTGCATATGCTTTCTGATCTTGCTGTACTGTCAGGCATTTAGAGCTAGTGGAAAAGCACTGTAAAAATAAAATGCTATTATTACTAAGAATGATGATGGTAGCCACCCACCTCACCATGTTTGCAATTCAAATTTTAACAATCAATAATCACCTATGAGTTTGAATTTGTGCGTAGTCAGGTTCTCCTCTCACTACACTTAAAGCGGAGGGCAGATAGAAGCCAAAGCACTATCACTGGCTTTGCTGCCCATGTCCCTCATGGCCCCATTGCAAAATGGCTGGTTGGGCCTTCGGTTCGGGACTTAGTGCAGAATACGGTTGGACACAGAGAAGAACAGCTGCCAGCCTGTCCAGTTGATCGCTCCCCACCCCACCTCACAACCATCACTCATTGCTTCATCACATGAACCCAACCCCTCCCCCATTTCAGGCCCCACCTCCCCTAAGGGCAGAGCAGGAACCTACTCCTTCCATATAAGTCCATAAACAGACAACCCCCAAAGACTCAGGACTCAACATTTCAAACAAAAACCTCTTTAAAAACCTCTTTAGGGAATACATGCTCACAGCCAAAAAAGTGTTCAGTGATGAATAAAAACTAACTTGTGTAACAGTTGCTTTCAACTGTCTAGTACGTGCGGGTCTTTGTTGTATGTCCACTGATGGCTGAGACGATAGGGATAAAGACCAAAATAAATTACATTCAGGGAATTCACATGGTACCAAAACAGTATTGCTTAGCCAATTTTTGAATAAAATGACTGAGAAAAACGCTCTGAAGAAAGACTACTCCAGAAGAGTGTGCTCCCATCTTCAAAGCTGACCAATGAATAAAAAAAACTATCTTTCCCAGAAGCCCTATCACCAGCTGGCATCTTCTCAACACCTAAAAATAGATGCTAACAGGCCCTTGGACACCAGTTCCCACTAAAGTGGATATTTGAGACAGGGCAAACTCAGGTGAGAGCTGTTCATGAGACAAAGCTTTCTTTTTTTAATGCACATTCTTTAATTCTACACCCTCCAATCCGTGTGTTTAGACACATAATCATTTACATCACCTACACAACACTACATACTAATTTCCATGGTCTCATCGGCTGAGTGACACTGAAAACTAAAATGTTAAATGAGTCCACTCTGCTTTGTCTACATGTACACATGCACTTTTACGATGACTACAGGAGAAGCAGCTCCTTGCTTCTAGCCAATGCCTTCCCTGTCAGCCAAGGCTCACGAGAGCAGTAAACAGCCCTTATTTACAGCAGCTTTGTCAGTAACACAGCTGTTGTAACCCATACATACACACACAACCAAAAAACGCACAGCATTACCAGCCAACAACAACAACGACGACCCACTTGCATACAAACAACCCGAAAAAGCACACCACACCCAGGAACAAGAAAACACACACTTGTGTATAAAGCCAGACGCCCCCACTAGCGCTTGGAGCGAACACTAAATCAGGAAAAGGCTTCAGCATTTTCCCTCTTGGCTGCATTCCCAAATAAAGCTCTGGGACGAAGGGGACGTAGGTCCCTGTACAGATGTGGACTATCGTGGGTCAGCAGGAGCACACCTGCGCTAATGACCAGTGTAGTTTAGGTGAAATATTTCCCCATTGCATGCCTAGAATGCACTTCACTGTTCAATACAAGACCAATATCGGCACATCGAGAACATCTCAATGTGCTGATGGTGCAGAGCTAAATGACAGTAAGTTGGCTAATGACTTCATTGAATTGAGAATCTAGGGTACAGCACGCACTTCCACAAATGGAAAAACCGGTTTAGAAATGTAATGTGTGCACTGGAACAGGCACGCCAACCTCAGTCATTCACGCATTCTCTAATAAAGTGGAGTAAGCAAGTCTATTTCTGACTCCAGTTTCCATACAAAAAAAAAAAAAACGTTTGGTCTGTTAGGAAAGAGTGGAGCCGGTGTTTATTCTGAGCAAACATATCAAACTAAGTCATGCTACACACACGCAAAATGTTTAAATTGAAAGCCGACAGCCGTTCCAGGACACAACATAAATAAGCGGATTTGGACTTAAATTTCAACACTGACACTGGGCTTTTCAGTACACAAAATGTATCAAATATAACCATGCACTTGACAGTTTACTTTGGTCCTACAAGTTACAGTTGAGGTTGGATTCTGGGCTTTTGTGTTTCCTTGGATATAGGGTAATTTATGAGTTTATTCTCTGTCCACAACTGGGCCACACTCCCCTTTCCTGACCAATCCGCGGCCTGCAGGGGAGCAAGTTGAATGTATAGATAGAAGCCCTCCCATGAGACAACCGAGCTCCCAGGGCAGAGTGGGCTTACTCCTGTTAATCACGGTCTAACGCCGTTAAACATAATACATTCTCGCATTGAGGGACAAACTTTTTATGGATTAACTGACTTCGTAGAATAGCATAACTAAGCCCGATTTAATTTCACATGATCAAGTACTTCTAAATATTGATGTACTTATATAATTGCACATTCAAATTATGCAGAGCCTTAATATAACCTGTCAGACCAACACATGCATGCAACCAACATTTATCCTAAATGGAATTTGGAGCAAATTTAAAAAATGAAACTGTGTGTGTGGTCTTGAGACCAAGGAGTCCATGCTGTGTAGGCATTTAGGACTGTCCAATGGTGATTGAGTTAAATCTCTATAGAATCTGGCCAGCTCTCTCTCTCTCTCTCTCTCTCATATGGTAGTTATCAGGCCTGTGCACACATTTGTCCAATTTAAGGCAGAAAGAAGGTATATCAGCTTTTTCCATGTGTTATTTTCACTGGGTGAAGGACCTACCAACCCCCACCTGTCCTGGTCTCCAGGCGGGGTGCAATAACAGCTGATCTTTAAAGTGCTGCTATTTTTGAAGCTCTTGTTACAGAATCTCAGGGCCCATCAGGTTCAACATACCAGAGCTGCCAGGCCGCTGCCTGTGAGAGACTTTACCCAACGTACAGTTAAAGGCACAGTCAGCGCCTGTCGGCAATCACTGTTTTAAGAGCAAACTGACCTCTTTCCTGAACTACATAAGCATAACTACATCTTATAAGGTTTACTGTCGTCGTGGTAAATGCTCTTTTAAATGTTGATTTATTTAATGGATCTTAAACTGATATAGCAGAGCAATACACCATTACAACAAATCTGGGGGGGAATTAAAGAGAACATACCCTTCCAGAAATCTATCCGACTATAGATCTTCAGAAATCTATACAAAATTATCTTTAAGGAGCAGTATGCTTTGTAGTACAATATTGATGGGAATGGCATTCAAATTCATTAACTGAGCAGAGACGTTTATCATCAAAAAGAAATAGCTAATGTAGTCGTGGTATACAACATTTAAGTAATTACTGAGACTGTCACTAAAGGGTGCTAAATTCAACATCGTAAAAATATACAAACACTTCTGCAACGGTATAGACGAGTGAAATGATCACAGCCTTGTGAAATGATCTCGGCCTACAACTCATAATGTCCACAAATGGCATTGGTCTCTATCACAAACACAGCGGGTGGAGTGATTATGTGTTCAAATGTATTATCGAAGGAAGATGAGGAAAACCTTTCAACCTGCTGTGCAGGCAGAGTGCAGGGTAGACCAAGGTGACGCTGAAAGGAGGGGCCTCTGTATCCCATACATCAGCTGAGGCAATCTCACACTTTCCCCATTATTGCTTTACTTTAAGGTTAAATGCAATGAAAACGGGTGAGAGGAACAATGAGAAATGTCAGACTGCGCTGAGTCAGGTTTCCCTGTATCGGTTCACACAAGGTGACAATAGCCGCAGTATAATAATCCCAAGTTAAATGTCAAATATAGCTCCAGAACAATTAACAGGATGTGATCCGATTAGTGTTCACGTTTTGCATGTACCTAACAGAAAATGTTAGCTATAATTCAAGAACTTGTACCTACTGACGCGTTGTACATTTAATACACATTTAATAATTTAAATATTTATTTATCCAACCAACACATTTTCAGCAAATTGCTTTTTTAAAGAACCGCTGTTACTTCCTTGTTTAACAGTGGTACGATGTGTCATTCACGAGGTATTCGACCCTGTCTGTCCAGTAGCACGTCATGCGGTTATTGGTAACCTATGGTGCTTGCTACAGGACCACTCAGAAAATAAAGGGCTTTTCTTAGATCTTAAACGTCTGACATAGTCCTCCCTGCTTTCGTGACAGACGACCCGTTCATTTCCTTGACAGTTTCCATCAACACACGTGAAGATGTAGACCAAGAGTACCTAACTGCTTTTTATTTCATGCCACAATTAACCATTGTCTGCAAATTAATTCAACGTTTTATATTGGTCGGCATAAGGAGTAATTCACCTACCGATAACAGAAATTACAGCCCAATATCCGCCACGCTTTTTTCCCCTGGGGTAGAGGAGCCACCTCGTCCTTTCTCTTTTTTGTGTTATTTAGGACATTAAATTCATACAACACCATTACGGATATTGTGAATAATTAAGAGTTAATATATCAACAGCATTTTTCTAAGGAAAAAGTCTATTAAGGAAACGTCGAGCCCAACCGCAATGATACATTTTGCGCAGTATGACAGTGTTAGAACACACGGCTCATTAAGACTTACCTCTCTTGCAATTTCATTTAAAGCATCGTCTTCTGCAGTCAATCTTTCTCTGTTGGGAATTCTCTTCCTTCCAGCCCCCTGGGTTCCCATTTTTAGGACAGTTCATGTATTTCTCAACAGTCCAATTTAAAGATGAATTTGGGGAGAAAAAAAAAAATAGACTCAATATTCAAGGTACCCAGTTGCAAATTTGGATTTATTTTTAGGAGCTGTTTCTGAAAAGCGAAACCAGTCCTTCTGTTCTGGATAGATACACGACTACAACGATAGCTCTATCTAGCCGACTGCTTTCCTTGGGGTCATTTTGATACATCCGTCAGATGTCTTCCTGTTGTGTGCTAAAAGTAATAGACTGAATAGCTACTTTATTTAAAAGATTATATTCGCTTGTTGATAAACGTATCTGTTGCACACATGTCGCCTTCTTTGTGTGTAAAAATAAATAAATAAACTCAGTAGGCTATATTAGAGGTTTGCTTGTTCGGAAAACGTGTTGGTTAACTACTCCGCCATTATATCATCAAATATATTTCCAGTTCCAGAACCAAAAAAAAAAATGTTTTTTTGTTTTTGTTGTTTGTTTGTTTTTTTGTTTTAAAAGACGGTCGCCATTTGTAGGAATCTGTGTATTGCTATGCTATTTTAATTCTGCAGTCAGTTTGCAGAAAACGCGGCACGGCGCGCCTATGAAGGAAAGTTCAATTCTGTATTCAAGGGATACCAATCCCGGATGAAAACCAGAGCAAAATGAATACATGGTCCGGGGTTCTGCCGGCAGTTAATAACCGCACTCCAGCGAGCGAGCTCTCACACCCTCTCCGCTATTTTTAATGATGACCGATGAGCGCTAAAAACAGACATTTTATCTTCTGCTCCTTAAAGCTGCAGACTGTTCTGATCAAAGACAACGATTCTATGTTTTTTTCTTCCTGTGGTGTATGTTGACTGCATGAATGCTAGTGGCCATGCGCTCACAGTCAAGATTAACTCTTAGAAAACTATATTTTGTACCCTAAATATATGCCTCAATGTAAAAGGCATTGTACTGAAAATTAACTTTGGACATTTTCGTATGACTCTTTGGCCATATAATATATATAGTATATAGTATATAGTATAACTAGCCTTTTACTCAATGTATCAAATTATTGTTTACCGTACCATAAATTTAGCTTTTCTAGTATGAAGCATATTTTCCCCAAAACTATATACCAAGGTAACATTATAGATATTAAGACTCTGCAGCTAATATGAAGCTAATATTGTGCGTTTTCTGTGGTCGATGAACCTTCTGGCAAGAAAATTAAATAAATACATTTTAAAATATATAGATACATTTACATAAGATATGTGTGCGTGTGTTATTTTTCTTGCATGAAAGTTAGTCGATTAAAAGCCAGTGAAGAATGAGAATTATATTGTGATATTATTACAAACAGGTACAATGTTTCTCGTCAAGTTTATATGATAATACAAATCAGTGTTATTCATACTGAAAACAGACCCTCACTTTACACAGGAGAGACTGTTTACAAGTGGGGAAGCTTAGTATCTATCATCACTTGGGCAGACCGCATACTTTTGAACAAACCGGAGGGGCTTTGAGCGAGGTCTGATTGTTGGTGCCTGGTACGCTGATTCCAGTATCTCAGAAATGCACAACAGTGTTTAGGGTTTACCGAGAATGGTGCAACAAACAAAAATAATCCAGTCAGCGACAGTCCTGTGGGTGAAAACACCTCATTGATGAGAGAGGTCGAAGGAGAATGGCAAGAATCGTGCAAGCTAACAGGTGGACCACAAACTGGCGAATAATGGTGCAGTACAACATTGGTATACAGAACGGCATCTCAGAATGCACCACTCGTCGGTCCCAGTCAAGGATGGGCTACTGCGGCAGACTACCACACCGGGCTCCACTCCCGCTAAAAACAAAAAGAAGTGGCTCCAGTGATCACTCAATCAACAACATTGGAAAACTGAGGCATGAAGACACATCGCCTGGTCTGAGGAATGTCAATGGCAGAGTTTTTGACATAAGCAGCTTGAGACCATGGACCCATCCTGCCTGGTTTCAATGAGGCTGGTAGCGGTGATGTAATGGTGTGGGAATGTTTTCCTGGCACAGCTTAGGTCCCTTGATTGAGCAACATCTGAACGCTACAGCATATCTGAATATTTTAGCTGACCAGGTGAATCCCTTCATGGCTACGGTTTACTCTCAACACATACATACTTCCAGCAGGATAATGCACCATGTCAATAAGCATGTGTTCCAGTTCTAGGAACATAACACTGAGGTCAATATACTTGATTGGCCTGCGCAGTCACATCTGAGGAATACATATGAACTGTCAGTCCATTTGCTTTCCAATTTGAACTGTTGAATTCGACACTCCTGCTTTAGCCTGAAACAAAGCTAATAACTTTACTGAAACAAAGCTCCCTCTGTTGGTAATAAAGCATAGAAGCTTATGCTACAATTTTGCAAGCTTAGTCGATATAGATAATCATTAATGGCTCTGGTCATACATTCAGGGTGGGCACCAGTGCTGTACCCTTTCAGAAAGGTTAGAAATAACCTTCATCAGTACATCTCACTGTCAAATATTGAGATAGACGTTCAATGTATGACACCAAACTGGACACCGAATGGTTGTTGTGATATTGACGGTCTTCAACATTGTCAATGCAACTCAATCACAGAGAGAGGTCATGCCGTTTATGTGGTGAGCTCTATGGCACTGGGCATGGCTTGGCCTGTCTCGATCGGTGAGAGGTTCCCCTTCTTTGACAGCTTCTCTCTGTTTGATGGACGGGAGGTTTTTTAAAAGGTTTTTTTTTAAGGATTCTGCATCCCTGAGCCCATTTTTTCGCAGTATACAGTGTCCTCCACTAAAATTGGCACCCTTGGTAAATATGTGCAGAACAGGCTGTGCGAAAAAAAAGTCTTTATTGTTTATCCTGTTGATCTTTCATTCTAAATATTAGCAATAATCAAACTATTGATTGAAGTAAAATAATTGAAAAAGATATATGTTAAATAAATATTTTTCTCCAAAACATGTGTGTCACAATTAATGGCACCCCTAGAAATTCTTATGAGTAAAAATTGGAGTATATTCCCATTCATATTTAACAAGTACACCTGAGTCATTAGGAACACTTAGGCCATGAATTTCTGTTTCACTGGGGTATAAATATGAGGTGACACACAGGCCAAATTCCCATAGTCATCCATCACTATTGGAAAGACCCGCGAATACAGCTATGGCATGCGACAAAAGGTTGTTGAGCTGCACGTATCAGGAAATGGCTATAAGAACAGCTTAATGGTTGAAAATGCTAATTTCCATCAGGGCAATACATTTTTCTATTAGGGCAATAAATAAAGAAATTTAAAGCAACTGTAGATGTTAGCAATCGGCCTGGAAGAGAACATGCGTCTATATTGTCCCCACGCACAATGAGGAGGATGGTCCGTGTGGCCAAAGAATCTCCAAGGATCACAGCTGGAGAATTGTAGACGTTAGTTGGGTCTTGGGGTCAGAAAGTCTCCCAAACTACGATTAGACGGCAGTTACATATCCAAAAGTTGTTTGGGAGGGTTGTCATAAAAAAGCCTTTGCTGTCATAAAACAACAGGTAAAGATGGAGTATCAGCTCAGCAAGCTGCTTCCACCTAAGAGGATTACAGGCCATTCCACGAGAGGACAGGCCACATCTTGGGTGATGTTTCAGGGTGCATCAGTCACTGATATCTGCAGTTTGTCTGCAGTTTGGCGACCCCGCACAAATTTGCCAGGTTCTACTGGCTGATCACAGTGAAAGTGCAGCACCTTGGGCTTGAAGTAAAAGTGTTGGGGGCGGCCTCTGAAGACAAATGCTGTGAGTGACTGTCCAGGCGCATCGTATGATTGGTGACACTCAGCTCATGGAGAGCCATACTGCTGTCCTCGCGACATATTGGGTATACATTAGTTATGGTTAACATTTCATATTTGAAAGGGAAGGTTGGGTTATCATTCAGCCAGTGCTAGAAATATTAACCATCACTCTTCGTGGTTCCTGTGGTACAGATCATCTCAAATATGAGTATAGTATGAACACCTGCTCCTATTGACTCATCGGCCTCAATTGTATTATGTATATATAGATAATTAGAACAAAAAGTAGGTCAAGGAATCATCCAGTTGTGGAAATAACAATTAGCAAACAGGTCCTGTTTACCCATTTTTAAAATCTTGATCTATTTTTAAAATGAGTAAAGGGAAAAGTAGTCCACCGTTTTTTCCTTCAGCACAGACCTTTGCTGGTGATGATTTAATTGCTAAATCAATTCTCCGTTTTACTATTTCACCCTGGTGGCTATGAAAGTACCCTCCTAATTTTCAGCCAATATTTAATCTAATGCACATCACAGCCAATTTTCAGCCTGCTATGTGTCTGTTCTGAAGGCTCCTGTTTACATGTTCATGGTGTATACTGTTTTACTGAACAGGTGTAACAACTAATTCTTCCACTTTTGCTAGCATGTGTGTTTAATCAATACTACTACCACAGGTTTGTAATTAAAAGAGCAATCCTGATGATAAGACATTAATATTTGCTGTCTGCAGTGATATTTATTTAACTGGATTACCAGAATAGTAAAATAGCTTGATGTTAACCCCCACTTATTTCAAATAAGATGCTTTTCCCCTGTCTACATTAACACAGCTCAAAAAAACTTAAAATGTGTTATATTTGTGCCAAAGCAGGAATCTCAATCTCAATCGGAAAGTCCTGTCAGCTGCACTGAGCACAACATTGGGACCTGCCTAACCTGTCTGACTGACACACGCAGTGTGTGTCTGTGAGAAGTCAATGTGACCATTACAATCTCCAAGCGGTGAATTGTTGAACCCTTCTCCAGACATCTATATATCATCCTTAGTAAGTATCAGTGTATAAAATTATATTTATATAAAATATTTATTTCAGTCCCACATAACTTCACCTAGTCACAGAAACATGAATGAAGTTTATGAGGGACTTAAGGAACTCTTTACTACTGTCATCAAAGCCGATTACAAGATAAACATGCGGAAAGTCAGGGAGATTAAGGACAGGAGGATAACACATCACTCTGACAACCCTGCTCCGATTTTAGTCTTAGAGCTGTCAAAAATCATGATCAGGATACTCTAATTGGGGAATGCCCGTCTGAAGGGAGAAAGTTTATGATATTTTCTGATTGTCATAGAGACTAGGGTGAGCTTTGTTCTGAGCTCCTGTTGACCTGTTGTTCTGGGCACCTGTAGGCTAAAACTGTAGTGGTTGGCACTGCCCCTCCTGTAACAGGCTTCGGGGAACTTGTTGACTAAAGCTGTAGTGGTTAGCAATGCCACGCCTGTAACAGGCTTCGGGGAACTTGCTGACTAAAACTGTAGTGGTTAGCACTGCCCCTCCTGTAACAGGCTTCGGGGAACTTGTTGACTAAAGCTGTAGTGGTTAGCACTGCCACGCCTGTAACAGGCTTCGGGGAACTTGCTGACTAAAACTGTAGTGGTTAGCACTGCCACGCCTGTAACAGGCTTCGGGGAACTTGTTGACTAAAGCTGTAGTGGTTAGCACTGCCACGCCTGTAACAGGCTTCGGGGAACTTGCTGACTAAAACTGTAGTGGTTAGCACTGCCACGCCTGTAACAGGCTTCGGGGAGCTTGCAGGCTAATATGGTATAGCCAAAATATTGAATAAAAAGCACAACTCCTCATCTTCAAGAGCAACAGTGGCTCTTGTTTAAGGAGAACGCTGGCTAAATAATACAAATAAAATTAAAAACATCAGGATTCTAGCCACATTGATGCATTGAACCCTGATGATAGGGTGCTGGCAACTTCATAGGGAGGCAAACCAATTAAACAAGCCGTAGGCGACAATTTAATGAATGGGTTATCTGTCCCATCGTTATTGTTTATTACATTTTACATTACCCATGTCGTTATCACTCATAATAACTTCAAAATGACATCATACAGAACTGATGCCATTTTTTATGACATAAAATCATACGATGAAAGTGCATGACACCGGACCTTGGGTAATAGTACAGTTTTTCCTTGTTAGTACCTACAACTTTTGTTATTATAATTTCATCTCTTAGTTTAATTTATTATTGTCAGTGTTTATTTTAACATTTTATTTCACATTCACACTCATTGCTGTTTACATTGTTGCTTTTTCAAATTGTTGTTTTATTGTTTTTATTTCGCCTTATTCTGAAGCGCTGGAGGGAGCAGATAGAACAGCTAGATGGCAGCAGCGAGCCCTGTCTTGGACCAACAAGCTACTTCGACTTTTCACCAGGAAAAGGGGTGGGAGTCGTGGTACGACGCCACCATAGAAAAACCAAGAAATCCTCACGCCACCTACCGGGAGCTCGGGGGAAACATCTCTGCCCGTCGGCAGGAATGTATTTCTTACTCAAGTTGTACGACCGAATGCTTGAGGTCCACGAGTAATTCATATTAGATCACTCTGCCTGTTTGATAATGCATAAAAAAGCTTGTCAATCCGAATCAGGTCTTTTTGCTTATTTTTTAAAAAGCGTTTTTAATATTAAATCGGTATTTTTGTGCCACAACTGCTACGATCTGTGTCAATTCTTAATGCTCCACCTTTAATTTTTTGTCTACTTAATAATTACTTTTTTAATGTATTGGTCTTAATTATGGCTTTATTTATTTATCACTGACATTCTTGACTTAATAATAAAGCAATTGCAAAGGTTGCCAGAGCAAAGATGTGTGTACCTTTCAGCAAGAAACAGTGCATCTACCACTGAGGTCGCAACCCGTCAGCAACATCTGAAATGTGTGAACACCCAAAAATGGTGGCCATCGAATCTAAATCGACCAGACAATTTAAGGCAGAGTTAGTTAAACCAGATACGAGGAATGGTCCCCAGTCTTTATATGATTTAATGTACACAACCCTCCCAGGAAAGACAGACTTTTTAAAAAAACAGTTTGCACTGTTTGTTATGACCTACTACTATACTTCAACGAAAAAAAACACTTAAATCAATTAGCTTAGCCATTATGGTAAAAAAAAAAAAAAAAAAAAAAGTATATACACACTCAGTTATCATGGATACTAAACCTTTGGTCTGCGAATATGCTATTTAATGTGTGAGATTCAATATGGTCTGTATTCGGTTGCCTTTCAGGATTTAACACGAGAAGTAGTTAAACTAGTAGCCTCTCTAGCTTTTATATGCACCATTTATTGACCCTTATAGTTAGACAGCGCCTGTGTTCCATGTCCTACCAGGCTATCTCTACTCAGCCCGTGCATTTTTATAATAGTTTTTTAAATTAATGTAGTGTCTTTAATAAAAATAAAATAATAAAATTAAGTATATTGCCGTATATTTACCCGTAATCCCTCCTACTATTGTATCTTAATTGTGTCAAATATGAGATATGTTTCCAGTCGGATGACATTGTTAACAGGACAGGAGTAACCACTATACAAATTAAAATGGCGCTGGTCATGTTGAGAAGTTGTTGCTGTAGGCCGCCCAGGGTACTAAACCGTGTATTTAGATCACGGAATGGTGTGCTCGCCCCATCCATATCCATAGCGATATATCGCAAACGTGTGCCGGCCGTCTTGTCAGCGCCACGAATGTATAGTTCGGATCAGGGTGGGCCGTCAAAGAAAAAACAGAAAGTGGTTGTAGTTGGCATCCCTAATCCTTTCCTTTGGGTCCGAACCAGAATATGTTACTTCTTGATCAGGGCGTATTTTGATAAGGAATTTAATATCGATGACTTCACGGATGGAGCCAAGCAGGTGAGTGCGTTGGCTGTGATTTTGAACATCCAACTCAATGAAACTTCTTCTGTAACCAGGATCGGTATAGATACAAGTTTCATCTGATCAATGCAGTATCGACAATACGTTAGTTCGCAGGCATAAAACGGAGGTGACAGAGTGTCTAAACAGAATCTTGGTTAACAGCACTGTCAGTGGCGATGCTCGGTTACTTTGGAAATAAAAAATGTAAAATATTGGCACATACCCGTGCAATTTCCCCCCGGGATCAATAAAGTACTACTTATTTACTCATATCATAATTGTCAGCAATGTCAAGTGCTGTATATGAACACTATGCCTTCTTTTCTAATATCAATGTTTTGTTGCAGGCGTTCACTCACGTCTCCACGTTATTGTCGCGCTGTCAGTTCGAGGCTCTCGATGGTCTGGTAGCGAAAGATGTGAGTATAAAACGGCGCTCTCTTCAAAACGTTTTTTCCAATGTAACGGCTGTGACCTAACTAGCCTTTATTAATAAAATGTCTGTTTTCTCCATCAGGTAGACATAAACTTCCAACGTGTGTGTGTTTGTATGCGTATATTATATGTATCTAACTATGCAAAACCATGGAAATGTGGGTTAGAAAATATGTAGCAAGTCTGAGTATGTACAAAGGTAAAACTACTCATACTATAGCGAAAATACATTTCAAAAACGTAATCTCGACATTGTCTTTCATTTCACGATTATCTTTGATCTGGCCAAATTCAGTTCATGGGTACAGGGTCTTCTGATCTGCGCACTGTGTAATATGCTTGTAAAAGAAGCTTTCTAATCGTTTATTTTCTCCCAGTTATACTGGGAATGTGATTGAGATGCACCGGATTACAGTGGGTATAATGTGTTTTCCCAATAGCTGATTGGCAAATTGGAGGAGAAATGTGCCCTTCTTCCTCCAAGCCACAAAGAGGCGCTGTCTGCAGAACGTGACAATATTATGTACACTACGCCAGGTGATGTGCAGATTCACTATGACGATAATGGTGAGACCACACCTATTGATTTGCAGACAATCACTGATATAATGAATTGGGAAATCGTAAGTGTTACTGAGACAATGCATTCTGAAGAGCTTATTTTCTCTTCTGCTGTCCTTCCAGGACAGAAGTTTGTCAGTATTCTGATGCGTTTCTGGTACTTATCAAGTGCTCGGCTACCCGAGGACTCCCTTGACGGAGCAGGGATTTTCCAGCTAGCCATTGGAGGAGAGGGGGAAGCAGAGACCAAGAGACTACTCACAGCGAATTATGAGTGAGTGCTGTTCCACATGATATCAGTTACTGATGGACCCAACTTTTGTGGAGAAATATTAACTGAAATATGGCTACAGGAGAAATTGTTACTGTGTACACTCTCCCATTCTCAAAGTACTGGCAGCTGAAGTTGTCTTTTAGGATAGCTTGAAAAACTGTGGTAAAGGCATTTGTGTAGCCAAACTTTTTGTTTATTGGCAGGTTCCAGAGGGAGTTTACCCAGGGAGTGGCGCCAGTCTGGGTCATCACCAGGATAGAGCACTCTAAACTGCTGGACTGAAGGGGCTCTGGGCCAGCAATCTGTGGCAGATTGTGGCCTCTCAAATAATTGGGCCCCGGCCCCTTTCTGACACATTTCTAGTGGCCACCACAGCAGTGTTCAACCAGAGGACCGTGGACAACACTGGCATTTTGACAGTAGAGGGCAATGGTGTCCCAGACTAGATCTCAGGGTCCTGTTTCTCTGTAAAGTGGGCTTAGGGTGTCAGAGAGAGGTCGGACTCCTGAACTCCATACCTTGAAATGACATGAAAGTAACCCTGAGTGATCTGCTGCAGTTTGCACATGTGTTCCTGGGGAACCAGTAACCCAGAGGGATCTGCTGCAGTCTGCACATGTGTTACT
Organism: Hiodon alosoides; assembly: GCA_025775065.1. Taxonomy (NCBI): domain Eukaryota; kingdom Metazoa; phylum Chordata; class Actinopteri; order Hiodontiformes; family Hiodontidae; genus Hiodon; species Hiodon alosoides. Next base: position 23,795 of record JAOYSI010031073.1, read on the forward strand.
GAGGATTCCGTAACATTTGGTACGTTAGGATGAGATGCTGTAAAGTCTACTCGGAGAAACCATTTCTTTTTATTTGAAATGATTGGTTCCAAATAAACAAGGGGGGGAAACATTGTGTCCCTGTATGACTAATTGTGACAAGCGACATCAGGAGCAGATTCGAATTTTAAAATGTTGAACGCTAAAATCGAGAGGTAAAGCCTTAGATCTTTGGTTAAATTAGCTAATCGGTGATCTTGTCCCCTCCTAGGGCAGATAGAAGCCGGGTTGGTGGGAGGGGGTGAGTTGAATAGGGTGTGTTATGCCTATTCGCTCATCTTCAAGAAGTTAAAATTAAATGACAATCCTCGCCTGGATATATCATTCAGCATAATGAAATATATTAGGGATGAGTGAAGCGAAGCCTTTAACACCAATTCTCCATTTGCATAAATTGCTTCATGAAAGGGTAATTGATTCTGTTGAACCCTTTTTGTACCATAGTGTCATCTTTTGGTGTATTTAAGACAGCTGAAGGGACATTTTCAGAATGCCAGAAATATTACTTAAAATTAACGAATTGACTAGTTTTATGAAGTTGTGAAGGTTATTGTTAACCCCATATTGAACCTTTATTTTTTAAATTTTTTAAATTTTCAAGAGCTGGGTTGGAATGTCATTTTTATTCAGTCTAATAAAAATCTGATATTAGCAAACCTATTAGGACTGAGTGAAAATGTATGGAGCTAAATGGTTGGTTTTTTTTTAAGGAAAAATGGCTTCTTTTAAAACCCTAGGACAGTGACAGAAATGCATCTTTTGACCCAAAGTATAAGGCAAACAAAGATGTTCCTGAACAGCCCAGTCAAATTAATAGGCTTAACTTATATATGAGATATAATATAAATAAGATGTAATAAAATGGCTATGGTCTCGTGTGCCTACAAAAAACGTAATCAAAGACAAAATTTACGGGGAAGGATTCGTGTGTGACCTAGTTTTAGAAAAAAGATAGATGTCCCGTGTGGGTCAAAATTGAAGTCCGACGAGTGATCTCTAACTGAAAAAAGAAATGTGCTAATAACTACGGGTTTAAATACTTTCAAAAAAAGCTATTGACGCCGAAATTCAAATTAAATGTCTTACAGCAATTGTAGGAGCCTGAAAATTCGTTTGGTTATAAGAATCAAAATCTATTCTTATTTTGAACAAGGTACTTGATAGCTTTTCAATTCAGTTTTTAAGATTTGTGTAGATTGAATTATTCCAGAATAGTACAGAATAGAAATGAATGCTAAACATTTTGTAGAGGTTGCAGTCGTATAACTAAGGGTGAAAAAGTGAAAAAATGAAAATTGTGACAAAGTAAAAGGGGGGGGGGGGTCTAGTATATTCAAATAACCAAATCCACTGAGTTATAATTCTGTAATGCGTCATATGGAGAGCAGTTATTGTGTCCATAAATGGGAAAAAAATTGGCTAACCTTACTCATTAATCTAGCTGCAATCATTAATTTACTGTAATGCTGAGACAGAAGCTGTCCATGGTCCTGAAAATTTAATTTAACAGTAAAAAATATTATACAAAACAAAACCAATAATGAAATTAACTTTTTGCTACAATGTTGCCATCAATATAGAATAGTGTGTAATGCCATCATAAGGTATTCATTTGGTTCTCCCTGAATATTAAACCAAAGTGTTCTTCCATGTGTCAACAGGTTGTGGGGTTACACAGTTGCTTCTATTCTTCTTGCAGAATTCTCTCTCTCTGGCTTTGATGAAAGTATTGTTACAAAACGTTCTTAACCAGAAAGTAAAAGAAAAGCCTTTGCAGATTACTGTTCTATTCATCCTACACCCAGCGTAAATGTAACTCGGTACCTCTCACCTCTTTACCACTGTATTGTTTCTTAGATAGCTCACTAGCTTGTTACAATGCATTATTTTTGCATGCTTGAATGAAAAACGGCCTGAATTGGATAAGAAGCATCTGACGCAAGTTCTGTCCTTGTAGCTGCCCCATCACAATTCTCCAGCAGAGCACAAGTATCTCCATGTTGTCCCTATTAAACACCTTCATATCTGCTTTCAGTAGAACTATAGACCTGTGGTTAATCATTTTAGTTGGCAATGTAATTTTTATTGAACAAATTAGACTCTACTGCACCTTGTGTGTGTTGCTGCAAGCACATGTGGATAGTATGCATTTATCATAAGGTATGGCTTATCTGTCAGCCATTTGCTAAAAACAGAATTTTAAAGTAAGGATTAGATGCTTTCATTTTTGTAAAAAAAAATGGATAATAAACCGTCCAAAATCTTTGTATGACACATTGGATTGTTCAAACCTAGTGTATTTAGATATTAGGAGTTCTCCTGAGTATGCGAGACCCCCTTTTACCTCCTGTTGCCGCAATTTTCAGGTTTTCTGTACAGAGCCATGTCTGTGCCTTATTGCACAATGGCCTGAATGTAGCAAAGTGGGCTGCACTATAGACTCCAAAAATCTCAGTATGGCGTATTTCATTTTTCAAAATTAAATTAACTATGCGTAATAAGTGTTGCATTTAAAACGATATTTGTGTTAACGGCGAAAGTTAACTTTTTTGAGGCGTTTGACATTGAATTTACACCCTTCCAAAGATACTTTTATTTTGACGTTATTTTTTAACGTTTTTCGGGACCCGGAAGTAACGTGTCACTGTTGCCAGCTTCACGCTGATGGTACTTTTCAGGTGGCTATGGTTGTATTACCCTGCGTGAAGAGAAACTGAGCCTTTCATTGAAAATGTGACTGTCTTTTACAACAACGGAACTGATAAAAGAAGCCTGACGTGCTGTTCAGCCAACTACCCAGCGACTGAACAAGGCTGTCCCGGTCGTATCTTACAGTATCTCACAGATCTAGCTGGATAGCTAAAGTTTGCTTTGCAACGTTGTTTGTGGGTTGTTTTCGTTGTGTTTTAAGTGTCAGAGATGTCGGGTTTTACTTCGGAATTGATCGACTATTTGGAGGGCAAGATTTCTTTCGAGGAGTTCGAAAAGCTGAGAGAGGAGCGTAGAGCGAACGAGAAGGTCAGTTAAAGGGTCTAGTCTTCACTGAATAATATGTTTAGCTAGTGATTACAGTTAATCACACTGACCAGGTCGCTTTCCCTTGGTATTTGATTCGCTTCTTAAAGTTAATTTTTATATCTCAAAGATGCATCGCATATTCCCTTTTTTGTGTTAATATTTTTACATGGCAGATTAGCCATTGAGAAATAACTGTTTACGGGGCATATACATAAATCATGGGGGATATGAATAAATACAATATTGCAGTTTAGCGGCTTCCGATTCTACCTTTATAGAACTTCGAAATACGATAACAAGCTAATAATGTAAGATTTAATCTTTAGGAGACCGGGGACGTGGGGTCCGAGGAGGACGATGCAATACCGCCAGATGATGCTGTACCAGGCCCATCTCATAGTCCCCGCAAACCCCGAAAACGGAAAACAGGTGTCTGTGTCTGTGTCTGTGTCTGTCTGATACAAGATTCAGGTTGTTTGCAGTTTGTATACAAGAGCCACTTTGATGTGTGTGGTTTGTATTGCTTAGCATGTATAAATGCCTGATCTGACGTAGTTATTGCATTGTTTCCATGCAACAGAGGGAATAGAGGAGGGGGTGAGCCCGTCCGTGCAGAAGGCCTTTGCCTCCATGCTGGGGGAAGAAATGGATGATGGGGATGGAGATGAAGATTGTGAGGATGCGGAGCAGACAGTTGTCTCAGTCGGTGACGTATTTGCCCTGGAGATGGAGTTAAACCGTGAGAACAAGAAGATGATGAAGGTGAGGAGAAAGCGAGGTAGACCTGTGGTCACTGTTTCTCATGGAAGTTCTGCACTTTCTTGTTTTTTGTTGCTTTAAATCACTTTCATGATACTAGGAATTCATATTGCTGGTATGCACAACATATCACCCATAGAAGTCCTGTTTGTACAAGATTCCAATCCCTTTTTTGTGTCAAACCTAAAGCAATTTAATTCCACTTAACAAATTGCACAGTTAGGTTGAATAGCCTCTGTGCGGTAAAAGTGGTTCCCTTGATTCCCAATTAAAAATATCTGTTCCTGTGTCAGCTAATGAAAAATGAAAAACTGTAGACCAAGTTGTTAAAAAAAAACGTCAAACCTAAACGGAGAAGGGTTAAAAAAAAATACCGCAGACACTGCCTAGATCAGGTGTGTCGTACCATCTAGACACAGCCTAGATCAGGTGCAACATACCACCCAGACACTGCCTAGATCAGACTGTCCTTCAAAACAGAGCAGCCAGGCGAGGAGACTGGTGTGGAAAGCACTGTGACTCCAACAACAACTTTGAAAGCACTTCTGTGTTCTGAACTCTCCACAAAGCCTGCATGCATGGCAGGGTAACATACTGAAAAAGCCTGCATGCATGGCAGGGTAACATATACTGAAAAAGCCTGCATGAATGGCAGAGTGCCTAGAAGAAAGGCAATATTAAAACGAAAATCTCAAAGCCTGCACAGATTGCTGCAAAGCACCTTGTGTTTTGTAATCAGATAAGGTAAAATGGTTTTTTCTTTCTAAATGCAGCATCAGAAACCTAATATCTCCCAGCAACACCAGCTCTACTGTAAGTTGAGTGGCCCAGTCAAAGTCTGGATTGAATCATATTGAGAATTTATGGCAAGACTTGAGAGCTGTCCATATGCAATCTCCTCCCTTACTGGAGTGCAATAAATTATGACCTGAACAATGAGACTTATGCTGACTTGAAGCTCTAATTGCTGCTAAAGGTGGTTAATACTTATGAAACTCAGATACTTTGTTTTTGTTCTGTTTAGTTTTTGTTGACATTCTTCATGTCTCATCCTTAGAAGGTGTCAGCTTGAGCATTTCTGCATTGAGTAAAACCTTTTTTTATTTATTAATTTTTTTTAACACTTCTTCACTTAAATGAAACCAGATGTTTAGGAGGCACAGCATATTTGGGTGTGAACTCAGCACTGTATTTACGGTTTTGAAGGTAGTTAGGCTCCTATGGTGTGCAGAAACCAAGCGTGCCTCGTCTGTAGTGTATGATGTGTCTTTGGTCCAGGAGCGGCGTCACAGAAGCAAGCTCCCCCGAGCACTGCGGGGTCTGATGGGGGAGGCCAACATCCGCTACGCCCGAGGGGACAAGGAGGACGCCATCATGATGTGCATGGAGATCATCAGACAGGGTGCGAACCCGTCCAGGCTCTGAGCCTGTGCTGCGCAGCTGAAGACGCCTGGCTGGCTGTGACATTCCCAGGAAGCCGGCACATTGCTGTGTCATCGTCTCGTTTGGGGATGGTTTTTCTGACAAAAATGCTTTGAATTGACCAAAACCGTTTTCAAACTGCATGAAAATTACTACAACCAAACGCACCAAATGTTTCTATGAAAACGACTCAACTGAGAAATGGGGAAGTTCACAGTTTGCACCACTGGGTTCATTAAATTATAGCTCACAGTATTTTTGGTGGAGGACAAAAGTGTTTAGACATTATATCTTTGGGTTGCTTTATCTTCTATGGCCTTCCACCCGTTGTTGTACAAAATCATCTTATATTGTCAACAAAAAAGTTTTCATTTTAAATTACAAAAAATTTCTGTTATGAACTTTTTTGTGCCCCTAATCTGAAAGGCAGCGTGAGTGTCCCAGAGGAGTCACTATTTTCAGGTTAAAGTAAAGTAAATCAGTTGCCTCTCTTACTTTCTCTCTGTCCAGCGCCCCTGGCCTATGAGCCCTTCTCCACTCTCGCCATGGTCTACGAGGACCAAGGGGACATGGAGAAGTCCCTGCAGTTTGGCCTGATCGCCGCCCACCTCAATCCCAGCAACTGTGAGGAGTGGGTAAAGCTGGCCGACATGTCTCTGGAGCAGGACAACATCAAGCAGGCCATCATCTGTTATTCCAAAGGTGAGAGGCGATCCCTGCTGCCTGCTGGGCGTGAGCTTGTCTGACTGCAGACTGGTGGTGGGTCGCGATGGTCCTCTGTGAAGTAAAGGTGGTTGTTAGAGCCACATACACGTTGTTGAAATCCGTTTGCTCCTGAATATGCATGTTGTGTTCGAGATCCGTATTCTACGACGAATGAGGACAAGTGTCTGATTCTCCACCCAGCCATCAAGTACGACACCAGCAATGTGCGCTACATCTGGGAGCGCTCCAGTCTCTATGAGCAGGTGGGGGAACACAAGCAGGCCATGGAGGGGTACCGCCGCATCCTCAACTTGCTGCCCCCTACTGACGGGGAGCACTTCATGCAGCTGTCACGAAGCATGGCCAAGTGAGTGCTCAAGTGAGCGTGGCACCGACACACACACACACACGACGTATATATTCATAAAGAAGCATGCTATGACAAGTCTAAAAAGGTGACTTTTTATAATGAGTGATATTCACATTATAATAACAGGGTTTTGCTAAAACTGTTATATACTTACAAGTCTCTGTGGCTCACTCCTGCTGATACGCTCCATGCAAGCGATTTAAAGATCTGGGCTATATATTTAAAAAGTGATGGCCATGGTCTGAATGTGCGTTTCACGCTGGAATTGACCTCAGTTGGCCAGGAACAGTACCATTAGAATTACATTGGGGCAACGCTATTTTGGGCAGAACTACAGGAGATCTACAATGGTCACACCAAGTGTCCGCTTGGCTTCCTGGTGTGGAAGTGTATGTAGCTTTAAGGAAAAAATTCACTGTCCCAGTTGGTCAGCAGTTTATTTGTTTTCTTTAAGGGTTTCATTGGATACATTTAATTGTGAGTTACCTGATTGGTAAAATGATTAAATTAACTTCACAAAGCTACTGACAACAAGCTATATTTGGGTCATGAGTGTGCAGGGCATGTGGTGACCCCCTTCTAGTGTAATTGTTGCAATTTAAAGGGTTGTGAGTTTACGGTGCGTATGTTGTGTGCGTGCATTCTGGATGGTATTCAGAGAACCACCTTAAAGACAAGTTTCAGAGGCTTATTTGCATGTCCTCTAGGAGCTACTATGAGACCAGTGACCTACCATCTGCCATTGCGGTGATGGAGGAGGCCCTAAGTCGCTACCCTGACTTAGTCACCCATGAGTGTGTCAACATGGCTGCTGAGCTGTACATCGCCAACCACCAGCATGGCAAGGCCCTGCAGGTAGGTAGGTGTGTGTGTGTGTGTGTGTGTGTGTGTGTGTGTGTGTGTGTGTGTGTGTGTGTGTGTGTGTGTGTGTGTG
>JAOYSI010031084.1:0-19832 GCA_025775065.1 Hiodon alosoides
GGTAAGATTTAGTTCCCTCACCGTAATTAGATTCGCTTGTTTGTGTGAGGGCTTTCTGTGTTTTACACTGTATTGTCAGTTCTTTTCACTTCCAGTTTCGCCTTTGACAAGGCGGACCTAAGTGTATTTGTAAATAAAGAGGACGTCTTTCTGTTGAAATCGGTGTCTGACTCCTTGCTTGAACCCACCAGAGCAGTAGCACTCCGAAAAACGCTACATTAAGTTTTATTAATTATAAAATGAATTATGCAGAGAAAGGGCATGTTATGATTCGACCAGACCTTGATTGGATTTCTAGTTGGCTTATAATAAGTGAGTACACAAATACGACATCAAATACAGACTATCACTTTTTCATCTAGTTTCATTTTGATTAGGCTCTTTGAGTGATTGAACTACTAAAGCTGCGTTCAGAAGATACGTGAAAAATAGTTTTGCGCGGAGCACCCCATTGTTCTCCAGTGGATATAGCCTACGTTTCGGATACTGCGCCGAACCTTGCAGCGACTTTGAGTTTGACCTCAAAATCGAAAATGATTTCAACTTCGCCCCAACCAATAGATTTACAGATGAGATAGGCGGAACCATTTCCTTGGAAACATGACGTAGGGCATTGGAAAAAACACACCTTTGTGTGTATACGATCTGCCTGAATTGTAAAAAAAAAACTGTTTGACTGCGTACAGGAACCTAAATAAAAAATCCGTTCCATGGCGGTATGTCAGCCTGCAAATGCAAATTTGATAGGTTGGTAAAAACTAAAGCAATAATATTTTTTTAATAGCATGTTTTAACGGCACAGTAGCGTTATTGAATAACAAAACAAATTAATCAAACTAACAATTACAATAGAAGAGCCGGAGGAATTACACAGGACACTTAGTTATCAAGAGGAATAAATGTATGTATGTAACATTAAATTAATTAAAATAAATGTAAACAACGATGACTTTTCTGATTCATAAACAAACTGTTTATAGATGCAGAATAATGTTCCATATCAATTACAAATAACAAGAAGGGCTTTTTTTAAAATTTAGATTTGTGTATTTAAAAAAAAAAAAGTTGAAAAGATCAACGCTAGTGTGCACTTTTCGCTGAGATTCATGTCTGTCCAAAACAATCGCAGAAGAAGTTTTCTAAAGATTTGGATTCCAGGACACAGAAGCTGCATTTACTGGTGATATCAAAGATATATTTGGAGACCAGGTTGTTACGGGGATACATTTTATGGAGGATCTTAATAGCGATTTCTCTTACTTTGTTGGTCACAATGAACTTGTGAAAAGTGAGCCAAGCACGATGCTAGTTCACATAAAGTGCTGAGCAGCTAGCATTCATAACCCGTGCGTCGGACACCACGGTCACCTTCGCATATCAAGTGAACGCAGTAATCGCCGTTTACACGAAGGACTCAAACGCAATTTTCATTATACAAGTACAGAGTGATCAGATAATTTCCGTTTCTCGGTATTACCGAATGCATAATTAATGAAGTTAAGAACTGTTTTTGAAATTTGGTATCGCGAAGTATCGGTATTTTTGACACCCTGTTTGTGCCACTTTTGCTCAACACAATTAAAAAGTGATCAGCTAATACAGAAGCCCTGCGGTCAGCACTAACATCAGAAACCCTGTAAATTAGCTACCCCCTCCTTTGTCACATTCACAGTTCAAAGTGGAGAAAAGTTTGAGGTATCTCTCTTCTCATCAAGGTACAGAAACAAATTTGGCCTTTTTGATCTCCTTTTTAATTTCATCCAGTACAACATTTTCCACTGCCTTGCACAGGTCGTTCTGAATACGATTTGACATTCCAGAAAACCCAGTGCAAGTTTCCATATGATGAGAAAGTCTCTTGTCATATTTCCTGAGTAGATTAAGCAGTTAGGGTTAGGGTTAGTGTAATAACCCTGATTGTCTGATGTCTCTCTTTCAAAATGTCCAACAAAATGAAGACTTCTGAGTTCCAATATGTCAGCCAGTCTCTTTTGGCATGTCCTTCTTTTTTCCCCCCTCATATGCTCGTTATGTTGCTCCATAGCTAGCCATCTCCCCTTATCCAAATTCAGATCTATGCAACTGCTGCCAAATTTCTGCAAATCCGCTAGGCAATTAATTGTGTCTTTTGCCAGAATTGTGTAAATTATTTAAATCATCATAACCTCTAATATTCCATACTTATTGCTCAGTAGAAAACAGGAGACGTGACCATAAGAGAAGCTTGCTAGTCTTTAGACACCCTGCTGAGAAAACAGCATAGAAAGAAGCAATTAAATAACAGCGGAGTTTGATCTGGAGTGAAGTGAACTACGGTTGGTTGAAGAACACTAGTGCAGTGGCATTCTGGATTAATTCGATTCCGATTTCGCCGATTTAGCAGGATTGAGTCTTGGATGCAGATGTCTTAGAGTGAAGTGTACAGCAGTTTGGTCTTGGCCATGTTGACTGAGGATTTGATGGCACATCCTTGCATAGATATCTTTAAGGCAGGTGGTGATGTGTGGGAGTATTTCTGAAATTTGTGTCAGCAACATAACAGAGACAGGAGAAACCATCGGCAGAGGTATTTGCCCGGGGATCTAGTGTGTAAGAGGAAGAGATGGGGGTCCAGCACCGAAACCTGGGGTAGCCCTGTGAAGAGGCAATGTGAGTCTCACCAGGCCACCTGGTACAAGCAACCCGAGAAGCAGGAAGCAAACCAGGCAAGAGCGTTGCCTGAAATCCCCATCTCAGACCGCATGGAGAGGAGGATCTAGTGGTGAACAGTGTCATAGGCAGTAGAGGTCCAAGAGGATTTGGACAGAGATGTTTCCAGTAGCTATAGCTGTACATAGAGCTGTGTAGTCTCGCTTGGCATTGAAGCCAGACTGATTTTAACTTTGCAGAGAGGAATCCTATAACCTAGATTTATTTCTAAATTGGAGTTGGGTCAATTTTAAATCACACAAAACTTTTACTAGCTTGTGGGTTTTTCGGTCCTCGCTGAACGAAGGGCTGCATTCTTTTGGTCTTTCACATCACCATCTCATACATGTGTGTATAACTAACATCACAGAGAGCTGTCAAAAGGCTAGTAAGGGAAGATGCAGTGATGCCATTTAATGTTGACCATGGGAGCCACGTCTGACTTATAGGCGCATTTTTGAGAATTGTGTTTCAGATAGATAGGTACATCACTACTTTTATAAAACTAACGACATCGGACAGTTTATGCAATCATTAAGGAAATTAGAATGACAAACATGTCATTGTCATGAATGGAGTATCCTGTGAATATCCGGAAAAGAAAAAAAAACGGACTGTAACCGATATTAGATATTTATAGTATTGTGGAATTAACATTGCATATGAACTCCTCCAAAATTAGCTGGGAGTCTTTTGGAGATGGATTACTTCCTTGCACTTATCAGGTAAATTGGAGAGGCTTCGGACTTCCAGGGGTCTGTCCTCAGCCTCCTGTTCTTCATCCTTCGCCATGATCATACACCACACTACAGCTTCCCCAAATCCAAAACAGTACCCACCTGCCAAATCCTCATCATATTGGGAAATCTAGGTGGCTCTATGGTGTTGTCAGCAGACTGTCAATAAGACATATAGAATATTCAGAATATTACTGAAATGTCCCCTCTAACGCGAGTTACATCATGGACTGACTTATTTCTTCCACTGTGAATCAGCTGGTGTCCATGTGTCTAGTGTCAGCAGAGCTGATCTTCCTATTCCAGAGTAATCAGACTTTAGAAAATGGAAGACTTTTTAGGCAATACTGCAAGTGAAATTTTATTCATTTTCAATTTAAATTAAAAGATAAAGGAAAGTTATTTTAAATAGTCAACATGTTTTGGAATGAAAAACATTTTAAATAATTGCTTACAGCAAGGCTGTCCACACTACGGCCCGGGGGCCAAACACGGCCCGCAAGCCTTCTTCATCAGGCCCGCAGAGCAATTACTTGTTATAATTAAAAACGGCACTATCCTAAAAATAATCATTGGGCGATACCAAGTGACAGATTAATAGAAGGTGTAATATGAATTAACAGACAAAAAACAAAACCAAAACAAAACAAAGACAAAAAAATGTATTTCCCCTTAAAACTCTTTCGGCAACTTTCTACTTCCTCTGCCCCCCCGCGCACCAGTTATTGGGAAAACTCGCGCTCACTTTTTTTTTTCCATTTTAGTTTGTTAATCACTCAATGGCGGCTGTAAAAAACAGAAGAGAAAGGAGGAAAGTGAATGTCGTCAGTTCCAAAACAGGTGGCTTTGTGATAAAAAATGTTTTGTGATAAACACTTCACAGTGTTTACATATTGATGAAACAACTCAAAACTTGCAGTTGGAACTCACTGCAGTGCGTCGGTGGGGTGATGTGTGTAAATGGTGTAATATACTATGTTGTGTTTATACTTGCAGCCCTTCGTCTATGGCCTGATCGCCTGATCTGGCCCTCAAGGCAAAAAGTTTGGACACGTCTGGCTTACAGAATAAGTTTGTTTAATAAGGATTGTACAAAGAGTTACTCTTTCTACATCATAATGACTGCATAATTTTACATTTAATAACATTAAAATAATAATATAAATAACACTGAATAATATATAATGTTGATATCATTTTCCAGGAGTTCTCTTGAATACCTTTATGGACAGGGATTGACGTTCCAGTTTTTCTTTTTTGGCTTGGATTTTCTGCTTTTTTATTCCCTCTGGAAAATGTAATTTACCAACATTTTGTGATCAATTATATTTGCGCTATAACAAATAAAGTTCGATTGATTGATTGTCTGGTCATGACCAGCTTTCAGTCTAAAGCTGGTGTGGAACCTCAGACTAATGTGTCCATGCGAGGGGATCACAAAGGTTAAAAAAAGTCAGAGGTCTCTTCAATGAAAGTGGGGAGTGAAAGGTATTGAAGACCCACAAGCTCCCCCAGTTAAATTTAAGATGCCACCAAACAAACTACAAAGGGCTGATACAAATCTTACTTCTCTTTTTAAGAAGGCTTCAGTGCAGGTCACCGGAACATTTTTGTTATCTTTAACTATGCCACTTGCTTTACAATGTTTGAGCTGGATATCATAATGATACCAAACTTTTCAAAGGATGGGATCGCTAAGAAAATACTGATCAGCCAGAGCATTCATTTCACATTGGGTCTCAATAAACAACTCAGTTGAAACTGGTTGCAATACCCTCATCCAACCAACATGCAGAATGGAAAAAAAAATGCAAGAGTACATTTATCTGAGTTTGGGGAGGAAGGATAACAAGAATATATAAATTTATTTGCAACATTACCAAAGAACGAAAGAAATGATCAATGTATTTCATATACATATGATCAAGGAATGATTTTTGCCATATCAGGCCCAAATTTAGCTCTGGAAAATCTTTTAAGCGGTTCACAAAAAAAAAAAAAAATAAATAAATAAAATTTGATTGGCTGATTGCAATCAAAGAGAAAGGGGAATATCTACACAATTTAACAAACAAATGGATTGAGAAGGGTAAATGAGTGGCAAGTGGAAAGGCCTCATTGGGATATTAATATGTCTAGTGGGGCTCATCACTCCCAACAGTTGAAGAGAAGAAAATGATTATTTCCTAGAACTAAAGAACTAGGAACTAGGTCTTTGGCTCAACGATCTAATTGTCTCTCCGAGTTTGATCCCCGGTTAGGGTGTGAAGAAGCCCAGCGGCCAGGGGGGGTGAATTAGTGTTGGTTACATGTGCAACCCTAGTGTTGCATTACACATGTGTAAACATGCAGGCAAGACCAGCTGAAGGCCCAGAACAGATGCACAATTCTTTACATTTTTACAATACAGTGTGAAATTTTTACCAGTGTGCCATCTTATTTAGAAAAAAAATTGTTGTTTTTTACCATGGAATAAATGCAATATAAAATCCTTCCTTACCCGACACTTCTTCTAATTCTAAATAGATGTTGTTAGCTAAATAGACATGGCTAACCTCTTCGCCTTCATCCTCGCCTGATATGGTGCTGATGAAACAGTAACATATCAGTCCTCAGCCTTGTGCTCCAGCCTACAGAATGTCCAGCGATGTTCCACTGTGCTCTCATTGGCCCTCTCACTCATGTGATTCACCCGAGTATTCCGCACAGTAAAGCCTTGCCGGGCAATGTAGTCCATGAGGCAGACTCTGAGCGCCACCTCCTGTTGGTGGTCGCAGGGGCCAAAGGTGAAGGACACCTGGTGGTCACGGGCATCCATCATGTGCTTGTTCCAGCGGGTGAAGCCATGGACAATGCCCTCCAACACGGTGTGAAACTTGGTGGTGACGGTGAGCTGCGTGATGATCACTGCCACCGGACTGGAGTACTTGGAAAGCTTTCGTGTGCTGCTCAGCTCCACCACTTGCTCAAAGGCGTCCGGCCGGCCCAGGGGCAGTGTCCGGGGGTCGCCCAAGCACCGGATCAGAGGCTCGATTTGGTAGAAGTCGGCCTCCTTCCGCAGGAGCTCTGCCTCCTGGAAGTCCAGCGGAAGTGAGAGCTCCGAGGTACGCAGGAAGTTGAGGACGTGGCGGAAGAGCAGGCCGTCGCGGTCGATGAAGTAACGACCGCAGGCATCACGGATAGAAGGGAAGTCGCCGCAGAACATAGCTCCCAGCATAGAGTCTGGGTAGCGCTGCAGGATGGAGAGCGAAGTGGTGTAGAGGTATCCCCCAACATTCAGAGTAACTGGGTCAGTCATCTGCCAATACAGATAAAGGCACAGAATCACCACTGGAGGGCACCAGACACAGGCAACTAATTTACCATTAGCCAAATGGGAGAAAACCCATTCATTCACTTATTTATTACTGGTTTTTAAGCTAAAAATATTCAATATAAATATAATATTTAAAAGTATTTAGGTTATTGACGAGCTTGATAGCTCCCTCCTCCGGAACATAATGTGTCTGCTTTTTTTATATACTAGCCAGCACGGTGACCAGGAATTTCCCCATCATCTTCACTTTGTATTTGGCTTGCTTAAATTCATGCCGGTTCCGTTTTCCAAACCTGTAACCCAAATGTTGTTCTTTTCATTTAGAACCTTAGGACCACTTTAGCTACCTTTGTTCTAAACATTGGGAACATTTTGTGGGCATAACAAGGACAAGATTTGATGTAGCAAATTTTACACAAAAATAAAAAAAAAATGTTCAAGTCAGCGGGCATAACTATTCATGTGAAATTTGCATTTTGAACGAAGAAATGTCTTCATTATCTTGTTATCATCAGATTGGAATAATCTCAGGTCATATTCTAATTCATTAATTTTACTATAAGTTTTATTCAGTAAATAGCAGAGCTACTTTATACTCAAACATTTAACATGCAGAAGAAAAACAAATTAAGTGAACTTGAGAAAAAAATTACATCTGCTTGTTTCTTGAGTAAATAATTTCCATCAGCCACATTGAGCTAAACACACTGTGTGATATATTTACTGCCTGTTCAACATGTTAGCAAAAAGCTATAAAAAATAATTAAACCGTTTTAAGCTCATTTATGCATCTGAACCAAGAAAAGTCAAGCATTATTGAGGAACACCCTGGACTTGTTATCTTTTGTTTGACATTGGTCTGTAGCAGTGCTGACTAGGGTCCTACAACACTGCACAGTGTTACTGAGTGGTACTTAAATTAGTTCTAAAGGAAATAGGTAGGCAGTGTAGAGATGCCAAAACAGGGGTTTTGTGACATTACTCCTGATAAAAGATCACAGTTTCCGAAATGCTTTAATCATGTAGCCGATGATCGCAATCTGAAACAGTTTTTCACAAATCTTTGCAAAGCTATTCTTTCCTATTACTTTGCAGAAAAGAACACATTAAAATAAAAAAATCAAGAAAAATGCTTACTTTGATAAACGAGTTTTGAAATTCTAGCCTTCGATGATTGTAGATTTTTCATTATACTAATGAAAACAATTTTTTTTAAGTGGAAAAAATAACCTTAGGCAGTAAAAACGTGTCCGTCCACAAATGTGTTTCGTAAGAGCCAGAGTAAGATACATATCTGTGGTCGGTTGCCATTTTCAAAACGCGTTGTCTGTATTTAACAATCATGGTGAATTTGCAGATTACCAAGGATATATCTAGAGGATATTTTGTACTTGAAAATGAATATATTTGGAACTTAGTAAAACCTTCAATTTGAAGGGTTTGGAATGGGCTTTTGTGTGTATATTTCGCAAGATACGTTTAACTGATAACTGACCCGGGTAATAACACAGAGTCGTGGTTGGAGCTCGAGGATGAATTTGTGTCAACGTTAACGGGATGATGGAGTCACGGTGGCGCACTACTTGTCCATTCAGAGTTTCTGCACGGGAAACCCCAAGAGGGGCACCTTCAGTGCAGTGAAACGTGGGTTGTATAAGGTCAAATAAAAACATTTACCAGTGCAAAACAGGCCTACTGTAACGAGTTCAACAGGATGGGGAAACTGGTCACATCCCATTTTTTTGTTAAATTGCAGCGAGAGAAAATACTGACTGTTATCGGTTATACTGGCAGACACTGCTGTAAAACGACGAGTAAGAATTTAATACCACATACGAGACTGAGATCCAAACCTCGTTTTTGTGGTGATATTCCGTGAATGCCGTAGACTGTAAACCAGACCGAGGGGAAAGATCGGTGCCTCATTTAAAAGTGACGATGCATACGCTTACCTTGTGATGTTTACAGACAGCTCACTGTATGAAAATATGGATAGAACACGTTATTACTACACCTCAGATTCCAATGTTGTAGTTTGCCTGCTAGCTAGAATGATTCGATAGGTTAACGTACCCAACTATCAATGTATCAAGAACATGTGTATCGAGCTGGCTACGTCGCAGATTAAATAGTCGTTAACCCATTGTTCCTTACACTCAGAAAATGGAGAAGAGAAAGAATGAGAATGGAAAGAGTGTTACCGCTATTTTACTTGCCTTCATTCAAATTAGCTGAATATCCAACTAAAGTATAAAATGGCCCAACTTAAACCTATAACTTCGTCCATTCTTACCTATTCACTGTTCCGTTTAATTAGCCAGATCTAACCGACCTAGATGGTGGGTTACATCAACGAAAAGGCAGTGTCAGGCGAACATGTTGAACTCCGCCTACTGCCCCACACGAACACCAGCGAGGGACAACCGACTGCTATCTCAGAGTATTTCAAATCCTGTAGCGAGAACCAAGCTGGAAAGTGGGTACATAAGTTTTATTTTCAAACATAAAAGCATACATCACGATAATACGTCAATGTACTGTACTTTTAATGACATTACATAATTTAATGTACTCGACACAATATTACGAATATTACATGTAAATCGAATGTTACTCTGATGCCAAGTACTAATTCCATATTGTAAAATGGCCTGTAAGAGTCAAGTCTTAGCCAAGTTCTGGGTAAAACCGCTTGTTTATTTTGTACAGCCATCGTTGACAACGTCTTGGAAAACATCCTAAATAATCCAGTTTTCTACATACTAAAATAGCATGAAACCTTTTAAATGGTTAGCCTATATTGTTGGCCCCAGAATCTGTTCACCAAACACAGATCTCCTAATGAGTGGTTATAGACTAAAACATGGAACAGCAAAGTAAAAATCAGTGGAATCCTGGGTTTGCTGGAGGACTGAAACATTGTTTTTCAAATATAGTCAATGGATGACCGAGTCATTGGTTTACCAATTAATTCAACGAGGAATGACCCGTCTTCTTGAACAGCATGGTAGTAGGGTTATGCATTTTGTTTAATTGTAACATTCAGGAATATATCCAGTAGTACAGGCCAAAACATGGATGAAGAAAAATTCTTATTCACGATATTCCAAAATAATTTAAATTAACCAACAAAAGCCAAAAGTTATGCCTTTTAGAATCACCAGAATAAAATACAACTATACACGTGCAATGAGCAGGAAGTGACCTTTGCGGGTTCACACTGGTGTTTTTTTAACACGAAAAGGGAGGGGGGAGGGGGGGGGGAGAAAAAAAAAAAAACTTTTGGTGCCTGTCAGCGTCAGGTATACTCAGCCTTTGACTGAAACAAAGTTACAAGTGATTATCACCGGCAAAGAACCAGATTAGACATTTAGTGTCTTTTTTACACAAAAGATGATGTCTTTGACTTGAGGCACGCTATTGTCTTCCAGAATCTTAGCATAGGGCATGGGGATGTCCACTCCGGTCACTCGGACAACCGGAGCATCCAGGTAGTTGAAAGCCGGACCTGAAAGCAGAGAAGACACAGTGGGGACCCTCCTCTCCAAGTGGGGAGCAGCTCCCACCCCACCCCGTAGATTTGGGTTGTGGAGCCGTTAGTGTTTTGTTTTCCCTCTGATAAAACCACACAACATGTAGGTTGTGACCTGTAGGTTAGGCCTTGCCCTTGTAGTGATTGTTGGCCAGGGGTACAATTAAGCCCACAATATAACATAACTATTCAAGTCACCTTAGCTAAGCACATCAGACACATGAACAAATCCTAACATGATGTTCCATAGCATTCTTCAGAACTGACAGAATCTTATCTACTCAGCTGTAAATTGCATAACATTGCTTAACCGATGAGGACAGTTTACCCTCCATGATCCTTGCGCAGATCTCAGCCCCAACGCCAAACTGGGGCCACCCTCCTTCAACCGTCACCAGGTGGTTGGTCTTCATCACACTGGTCTCAATGGCCTCCACGTCCATGGGCCGAATGGTGCGCAAGTTGATGACCTGCCAATGAGGATCAAATTGTAGTTCACAGAGCACCAACCACCAAACAAGGAAATGCCAGAGGGTCAGGAAGTCACATGGTATCAATTATCTAATGGAAAGGTCCAGAGGTCATGAGGTCACAAAGCACAAATGCCAAAGCTTCCATGTCCAAAAAGGACTGATTTCACCCACCTCACACTCAATGCCTTCTTTCGCCAAGACCACTGCAGCATCCAGACAATAGCCCACGTATCGGGAATGTGACACCAGGGTGATGTGACTACCTGGGAAAGCCCACCCACACACAGAACTGGCATCAACCATCCGTTCTATGATTAACTTTCTCCTTTACTTAGTTTATGGTCAAAGAACATTTGTGAACATTCTTTTAAAAAAAAAAAAAAAAAAAAAAAAACAAACAAACATTTGAAGCATTTGCTAGAATTTTTTCTGTATTTATCAAGAAAACGGTACAAATATAACAACATCCTCTGTAATGTAATTTTGTAATAGGAATATACCAGTTTCAGCTTCTCTTTAGTTCTAGATTCCCTTCAAGTAAAACGTAGACAGTAACAACTTGACAGTGAAGAAATGCTAAACAAAAATTAAGCTAAACTCGGCACCCACCCTGTCTTTCAACTTTGGCCTTTCCGATGGGGATGGTGAAGTCTTTCGACTGCGACTCCTCAGACATCTCGAAGGCTACTCCATACATCAGCTCATTTTCCAAGAACACCACTGGGCAGGAGACAGGGAGGTCAGCGACACCACACACCAGCACAAGGCTTCTCCTCCATAAAACACTGGATTCATCGGAGTATTGAAATTAGATCTGTATCTCTTAGAGAGCAGAGTGGTTACTTTGATAAGTCATGGATATTACCATTTTACCATTTAAAAAATAAAATAACAGAGTCAAAAAAGAGATTTAATCCAGGGCTCACCCGGATTGTCGTCACGGATGGCCGTTTTGAGGAGCCCTTTCGCATCTTCTGCATTCCAGGGGCTCACCACCTTGAGGCCAGGGCAGTGCCCATACCAGGCAGCAAAACACTGCGAGTGCTGGGCAGCCACACCTGCAGAGGCGCCGTTGGGGCCTCGGAACACAATGGGCACTGGCTGCATTCCAGCTGACATGTAGTAGGTCTTAGCCGCAGAGTTTATGACCTGGTCGATGGCTTGCATGGAGAAGTTGAAGGTCATGAACTCACAGATGGGCCTCAGTCCAGCCTAAAAATTCAAACAGCACATTCTGAACATCTTCTCCTTTCATTTTCAACACTAAAGAAATTTCTTCAATACCACATTTTCTACAAAAAGCGGTTCCTTTTGGATAAACTCCACATATGAAGGGAGACAATATCGTATCAATAAAAATGTGTCAAACTTGCCAATAAGTTCCCACTGCGCTTTGTAATGAATCTCTCAAGTATGGGTGGTAGGACTTTGGAACAGTAAGCAACATACAATTACAGACTCTGATCAGGTCTCCATCAAACATTTGATTAATGCTGCAGCTAAGTATGCTTGATGTATTGCCTTTTTACCCTGGATTGCCTTACTATGACCCAGAATGCACACCAATTACTTACTGTACTCCTAGAACCTTTGTTAAAACAGGAGACTTTATCAACGCTAAAACATAGTGATGGATAAATATTTAAAATTCTCTTACCATCGCAGCCCCCACAGCTATACCAGCAAACCCCATCTGTAAGAGTATAAAATGTAAGTAGTTTATTGAGTATAAAATAATTGAATGCAACTGGTGCACTCATCATGCACTCTCTCAGATAATTCTGTCTTTACCTCAGTGATCGGGGTGTCAATAATGCGGCTGTCTCCATACTTTTTCCAAAGACCTCTGCTGACCTGCAATAATAATTAAACTCCAACAGTCCATGTTGACATGCGTGTTCCTTGACTGTTCAAAACATCAGGATCTTTGTGAGCCCTAACCAAGCTGCAACAACCAACCTTGTAAGCTCCGTCATACTGTGCCACTTCCTCTCCCAGGAGAAAGACTCTCTCGTCTCGCTCCAGCTCCTCATCCATGGCCTGGTTCAGTGCATCTCTGACTGTCACCTACAATCAGGAGACAAAATGACCAGAAAACTCACACAATCAGGACCCCAGACCGGCCCAACAATCTTTGGAAGACATTACAACAATGGCTACCACACTAGACCTCTATCTGAAACCCTGTTTGCATTCATTCAGATATCAGTGTGATATCAGGTATCACAAGAATATGACTAAAAACATGGGTTTGAAATGAAATCTTAGCTATAATTTATGACAAGTAATATTGCTATATTAAAAATGTGACTGCTTCAACAGAAAACAGAACCCTACCAAGTTCGTAGTATAAGTGGTAGCTAATAGCAATAGGTTCACTATATTTATTTTTAAAAAATTAAAAATTTAAAAAAATTCACGCTTCTCTATCTGGCAGTCTGATGGACAAGTCTGGGTTTGGCAAATGCCAGGAGAACGTTTCCTGCCTGACTGCATTGTGCCAACTGTAAAGTTTGGTGGAGGAGGGATAAGGGGTTGGCCTAGGCCCCTTAGTTCCACTGAAGGGAAATGTTAATGCCTCAGCTTACCAAGACATTTTGGGAAATTCTATGCTTCCAACTTTGTGGAAACTCTGTTCCAGCATGACTGTGCCCCAGTGCACAAAGCAAGGTCCATAAAGGCATGGTTGGATGAGTTTGGTGATGAAGAACTTGACTGGCCCGCACAGAGCCCTGACCTTAACCCTATCGAACACCTTTGGGATAAACTAGAACGGAAATTGCGAGCCAGGCCCTCCAACAGTTCCAACAGTGCGAGCAGACACCTCACAAATTCTCTTCTGGACGAATGGGCAAAAATTCCAACAGACACACTCAAAAATCTTGTAGAAAGCCTTCCCAGAAGAGTAGAAGCTGTTATAGCTGCAAAGGCGGGGACCAACTCGATATTAATGCCAATGGATTTAGAATGGGATGTCATAAAATCTCCTGTAGGTGTCCCAATACCATTGTCCATATAGTGTACATTTAAGAACTTCCTCCAGCTCAGATCCAGATTTGCATACTTCTTCCATGAGTTACAACTACTCTAGGTTAAGTTATGGAGCATTAAGTTATTTAACTTATTATATAAATCACGTTACTTGGCATTTCAGAAAAATCTGCAGAACTAAAAAATGCAATTTTATATTTACTTAGTTTCAATAGACTAATTTTATGTTTCACTGTTTCCTTTTGTTTCCTCAAAGATTTGCAAAGCGTTTACGGCAGTTAGAATCAACAGAGGCCACTACAAATCAATGAAAATAATAATAAACTACACAAATTGATGAACCATTTTTTTATATTTGAAAATGAGAATACTGGCTAAATATTTACAGCCAAAGTTGTGTGAATGTGGTGAATTAATATCTGCATTAATAATGTTCTATTTAACTTAAGTATGACAAGAAAAAATAATATATTAAGCATTGCAGACACAGTATAATTTCAACCTAACCTAACACTATCCATAACGATCATGCAAAAATCTGTTCCAAAACAAGCCGATTAGGTAATCTTGCTTGCTAAAGATAACGTTACCTTGCTCTAAAGACATTCAATGAAACAGTCTCAATTACAATTTTAGAAGTTTAATTAACTAGCATTAACCAAATATTAATTCAGCACAGCATGCACACCTAACCGGGTTTATGTCTTGCTTGATTAGTAATGCAAGTACAATCTATCCTTGCGGTCCAGTGACTTGGGTGGAAATCAGCAGACACGGCTATAGTGACACTGTCAACAAACTGCACTTAATCGACATGTTAATAGATGACGACCAGAAGGGAAGCATTGGGGAAATTATTAAAGGAAAAAACTTAATCTCGTCAGTAACTAACTAGTCACTTCGGTCCCATCATACCTGCAAGGAGGCCGGAGCGCTCCGGTGAAGCTCTCTCCGCAGGACCACCGCAGCGGCATTCTGCTTGCAAGAACACACAATGTTAAAAATGTACAGAATTATACCATACAACACACAATATTTTGATATATATCATTACGCACCTTCCCCGACCGCAAAATGCACCTCAGCGACGCCATTTTGTATTTGCCCTCTATCTTCAGTGACTTACCAAAATTGTGTCAGGCGACGTAAACCAATCACGACAGTCTGTCGGGTGTGTAACCTGGAAGTACTTTTTGTATTCATTTTACATTAACATTTTTTTTAGTTTCTTATCAGACGCTTTTATCCAAAGCGACATACAATTTCTATATGTATCCATTCATTCATACAGCTGGATATTTTACTGCAGCATTTCTGGTTAAGTACCTTTCTCAAGGGTACAACAGCTGGGGTGGGATCCATTAACGACTTGTAGTGGTTTGTAGTATTTAAGATTTCCTTATGTGTACAATTTGCTATCACATTTCATTCCATACAATAATAGCAACTATCTTAGGCAGCAATTCGAAAATTCGTTTTTTATTATACAAAATAAATCCACGTTGTATTTGGGTTCCTGCTCGGGCTTGTGGTCTGTCTTTTGGAATTCGGTCTTATTACCGCCATTAACAGATAATGGAAAAAAAATTACAGCTAGAGTTCGCAACTTAGAAATAGCGATAAGAAAACACCGAACTCACTCATTCACCCCCCGTTCTTAAAAAAAACATTGGGACACGCGCACTCCGAAATAGTAGAGCTTCTTTTAACATTTCGGCAGACTGAATGCTTGTAGTGTATTGTAACGTTTTTAAAGAGAGCTACTTTTCTTGCTGGGTTCAAGCAGAGTCAGACACCGATTAACAAAAAGACGTGCCCTTTGTGTCACGCATGCGCTTAGGACCGTCTTGATACAGACAGAACTGGCAGCGGAAAGAACTGTCGAACATGGAGAAAATACAGAGAGCCCTCACCTGCACATATAAACCTGTCCGCGGGGAGGGCATTGGATCTTAACTACACAAACTCACTACATGGTGATTAACTAAACAACGCATTTGCCATTAACATTAAATATAACCGGCACATAGAACACATTATTTACAATGTTGTAAGTCCCGGGAGCCAGGCTTCCCAGCAGCCTCCACGGGGATGGCTTTAGCCCATTGGCGGGGGAAGCGCTTCTAGCCATCCCCATTACAGTATTAATGCCACTATATGAAAATACAGTAAAAAAAAATGGGATGGCAACTCTATTTATGTAGGATATCTGATGGTAAAAACGTCCTAATTGTGTAATTCCTTAATTTAGCAGATGATTAACCTTGTTACATTTTCTGGTATAATCATTCTAAAGGTCAGAATTTCCCTAAGCCACACAGAAATCCAAAATTTCCTAAAAAAATATTACTCTCCCCTTTCCAGTGATGACATCACAGACTAAACCCTGTTTGAGTTAACCAGGTCTCCTCTTAGGGCCACTCATTAACAGAGATGAGATGCAGTCCACTTGTGCTGGACAGGCTCCACCTGCACTATGTGCCCTACGGCCCATGTGCTGTGGCTGGACCCCACTTAGAAAAGCAAATAAAGAAAATTGTGCGTGTAGATAAAAAAAGTTTATAAACCACAAATGACCTGATGGAGCATTTCATGGATTACTATGTTCAGTTCAGTTTAGCGGATGCTAAAAACAGAAAGTAAAGAAATCAGTAATGTGTAAGGATAGTCGTCAAGCTCATACGGTAGTTAATGCGGGTGAACAATCAAGAGTTTGGCTGGCACTTATGCAATAACATAAGTACTGTACAGAAACACAGCAAACATACAAGTTTTAATGAGTTCAGAAGGGAGACTTCAGCTTCAGCCCCTTGCCTTACTGCGAATTTACTTGTTATCGCAGTTGTCAGCGAGCGACTGCTATATGAGGAGACATATTGTACACGCTTTATCAGCCTGGAGATGATACAAGACGTTTTCTTGTTAGAAATCTTTTTCTTCGTTGTCATTTGCAGAAAAACCTTTGACTTCAAGTCTCAGTTACCATCAACTGACGGATTCTGTTAATGGAAAATCGCTTTTGTTTCCTGTATCTTTTATTTGGGGGAGAGATTATTTAGACAAACTCTTTTAAAACTTTCAAAACATTTCCATAAAGACTAGAAAAACATGAAAATTGTGCCGCTCATGTAGAAAATTACATCAAGCTAAAACTGGGTAAACATCTCAGCACAGATTGACATTGAATATGTGCGATCGGTAGAACTCCACAGTAAGCAAGTAGAAGGAAACAGGTATGTGCTGTCAAAATTAATTGCCTGTATCACACCGTGTGGTCAAAGCTAACTTGCTTTGCATCATCTGCCCTCGGAAAACACTTAGTCAAGTGATTAAAAACAGGAAGCAGAGTGGATCCAGATCGATGCGTACTCCATGCAGGACCATAGTTCACTTTTCCATGGTTATTTTACACATTGAGATCATTGCAAAAATGCTGGAAAAAATTATTTTAAAAAAGTTTGTGGTAACTGCATAATATAATTGTATAGTGAGTTGTGCTGAATGAACTGAGATTAGCGTGGGTAGTTTTTGTTAGAAATGAAAAATAAAGACTTTACTACATTGTGGCAGACGCTTTAATCCTCCTGTCCCAGGTACAATTACTAGTGAGGATCTGAATCAATACCTGTGACAGTCAGTATCCATGAGAAGCCACATTTAAATTGTCAAAAGCAGTTTATTTACTAAACTGGTGAATACTTTTATTATTATAGAAGTACCCCCCTTTATAGGTACATTCATATAAATAAAGCTGTTGTTCAGAACAGAAGGCAATGAAGGTGAAGCTTGAACCCCGTAGGATGTTCTGGGGGTGTGGTCAGGCAGAGTTGGGACAGGGCTTGCTGTGAATCTCAGGGGAGAATCTTGGACAGGCCTGGGTACAGCACTCCCATACTCATGACAACCATAACAACTGCGAGCATCCAAGGCACCCATTGACCCTGAAACAACAGATGGAAAGACAAATCCAAGTCAATTTTTAAAAAATGTTTGTGAAGGAGAACCAAAATAAATAACCCTTCTACAGAAATAAAAAAATGCTGTGCTAGGGAACACATGACTAGAGGGGGAAGAACAAGCACAGGGACTTGCGAGTGTACCTTTCTACCACATTGGGCCAAAGTACCAATACAGCACAGCCAGGATGAGACCGGTGAAAATGGCTTGGACAGGCCGGAATAGGGGAGTCTACAGGAGGGAAGGAACATCAAAAAAATCAATTAATCAAGCCATAGAAAATCGATGTCAACAATACCTGCATCTGATTGGTGGGTTTAACTAAATTTAACATGAACAACAGATATTCAGAACACTCAAAGACAGTTAAGTAACAAATAAAGTATATTTAGACACTGCATGAGTGTGAAGGGATATTAATTAGCAGCAGCAAATCAGACATTACCGCACTCTAAATTTAGTTTGTACAGAAAGTGTTCAAAGCTTGCTGGTTGTGCTGCAGAGGAAGCACGGGTCTATCGAGAGCAGATTAAACATGTGCATTCAGTGGTCCTTAATGTCTAAGGAATCACTATTAAGCAGAATTAAGCAGCATGCTGACTTTAAGGTTCTACTGCTTACTTTTAAGGCACTAAATGGTCTTGGGCCTTGTAATTAAAAGACTTTCTAGTCTTCCATAATCAAAGGAGATTACTTTTCTCAGAAGAGGCTGGCTTTTTGACTGTCCCAAGAGTAGCAATCAGTTGGTAGAGCCTTTTCATACAGAGCCCCTTGACTATGGAATAGTTTGCCAATTTTTATCCAGGAATCACACTCGGTCTCAACATTTTACAAACAAACCAGATTAAAAACCTATATGTTCAGTCAATCCTTTAGCCATCTTGAGTGCTGAGATGGAGGGTGGAATTTGGCCATAGAACCTTCAAGTGCAAAGACCTTTCCTTGCTGTCACCTCTCTATTAGTAGGCCCACCCTCGTTGGTCTGGCTGTGCTCCTAGGAGGTGGGGAAGACCTTGACCACCTTCATGGCTATATTACCTTCTCTTGCATCTCGCCAGTTTTATATGCTGCCATAGTTTATTACTGCTGAGACTACAGAATTGTCGCACAAACACTGAATTGCCCTTAACTCTACCTCCCCTCTCTTGTCAGCTTCTAACTACATTCTGCTTTTTTGAGTGTTTTTCTCCTCCGCCTTTCCCCCGACATGGGAGAGATAAGATGTGACAAGACTAAGGAAAGGTATCTCCAGTGCTGTCCTGGCAGCAAGAATGGACCTCCCACAAAGAACCTTGCTGTTTACTGTATAGTGCATTGGAGGAATTATGTATCTACCATTATGTCATTATTTTCAGTTCTCTCGACTGCCTCTTTGGTCAGGGAATAATTTTCCAGTTTTCCCACATTGGTACTAGGTTTTTGGTTTTTTGATTCCCTCTGGAAAATGCTACCTGTCTGTGACAAATTCTGTTTGTAAAATTTGGCTATAACAAATACAATTTGATTGATTGATTGATTGAATTAGGTTAAAATAAGTTAATTTTATGACTACCAACTGCATTGGTGCATCCACTGTCAGGGCACCACTAAAACAAAGATTTTTAAATCAATAAAGTCGAAAGTCAGAGTTCTCAATCTCAGTCTGTAGCACGCAAGGGCACGAACGAGAGCGGCCGGAGAACAAGGCATTTGGGGAAGGTTTCGACCTTTTATTGTGCATATTTTAAACAAATTTAAATATTCAGATAAATAACAAAAGAAGAAAACAATCAACCCCAAACCTCCCTCTCGGGGACAACTAACACAAACAGTTTAAAGCATATTCCCCAACAATAGTGTCCATCCATCCAGTCCCTTTTTGCCTTTTATAGAGCCTGGAATTGTTGGCAGCTGAGTATGATTACCATTAGAGGGGATCTTTGGGGAAACTTACATTGCTTCCTTTGTCCTGCAGCAGCTTCAGCGTGACCTTGCAATTTTGTAGCTCATCTGTGATTGACTGCTTCTCTAGCTCCATCTGCTCCATCTGGTCCCTGAGGTCTGATAGCTGAGCCTGAGTGTCCTCATACTGTTAGAGAGAGCACACAGTCAACCTGAGTGTCCTCATACTGTTAGAGAGAGCACACAGTCAACCTGAG
>JAOYSI010031084.1:27391-65423 GCA_025775065.1 Hiodon alosoides
TGGTTAGTGAACCTAAATCAGGGCACACTGATCCAAAAACATGGTTAGTGAACCTAAAGCAGGGCACACTGATCCAAAAACATGGTTAGTGAACCTAAATCAGGGCACACTGATCCAAAAACATGGTTAGTGAACCTAAAGCAGGGCACACTGATCCAAGACCATGGTTAGTCTGTCTCACTAACGGCCTGTGCCACAGTGTTTAGAAAAGTATGCAAGCATTATGTCAATCATTTCCTTTTACCCATTGTAATTACATTTTTATTCGTAAACCAAATGTTTTATTTAATGGGTGGGACATTGAAAGTCATTTTAAAAATCTAAATGTTGGCAACACAAAATTACTGTAATTTCAATAAAGAAAGGTAGAAGTTGAATTTATCAACCAATTGATAGGAGCTTTAATAAATTTTTTGCCCCTGATTTAAATTTTGGGTTTATTATTTTAAAAGAATGTTATACCAGAGGTATGTGAAATCCTCACAAACCTGCCAGATGCCTACAGATGCGTCCTGCATTTGGGAAAGGAGACTCTGCAACACGGCCAGCTTCTTTTCCAGCATCTGTTCCCTGAGTAAGGCTTCCTGTCAGGGGGGTGGGGTGGAGAAGGAGAGATTGAAATACGGAAAGTAGCTAGACTGACAACACAAGTGTTTGGAGCCCAAATGGATCTGTTCACTAAACAGAGCCAAATTCGGACCCATCCTCTATGGTTCTGTATAAGACTGATTAGCAAAGGTAAATCAAAGGAAAATCTCAAGCAGTAACCTGAGAGATATCCATTAGCATCGAGAATTAGCACTTAGCATTAGCACATAGCGGCTAGAATTAGCACCTAGCGCATTCTTAATGCTACAGCAAAAATAAATGCCCAGGAACTACAGTGTAGGCTGCAGTTGTATCAAGAGGACAGCAGAGGGTTGCTGTGTGCCTTTATTTGTAAATACTGAGAGAGCTTGGGGCTATGATTTAGAAGCAGACGTCTGATCTAGGAGGCATCAGTTTTACATAGAAGATCCAAATCAACCAGAAAGCGATCAGCCTCTGATTCACCCCCACAGATATTACATTATCATTACTCAGCACAGGTTTTCTCAAACCACCCTTCCTGGCTCCTTTTAAAAAATCACCAAACCCATATCTAGTCAAACACATTTCCTGCAAGTAAAATCCGGGCTAGTTCTCCAATATGGACACAAAAAACTGAGTAATCAAACAACAGGACCAAAGTACCAAACACCACCAGCATTAGCTCCAGCATGCACAGGCCTCCTTTAAGATCTGGAACCCGACCCAACAGGTCAATCTGCCAAGCCAAATGTTGTGTACACAGTTGCTTAACCGGTACCGGCTGTGTGGATTTGCAAAGTGAGGAAATCAAACTTATACTTCAGCAGGTACTGACATGACAGGCCTATCCTGCAATGGAACATGCACTCAGGAAAGCACTGCGTTCAGGGTGTGCCACAGAACAAGGATTGGGAACCCTGCCCTAAACCCAAATGACTGAGCCACTGTATGGAATCAGTATTGCAATAGACTGTGAATTGTTTGGTATGTACCATAGCTATCGTTGACAATGGCTATTAGAGCACTTTGTAACAGAATATTTTATTTGTTAATGCTCTAGTGAATTATCCCTGTTGCTTTTTCGATTTGTCTTGATGGCCGTTTATATTCAAAATTTGCATATTTTGGGACTGCGTTGCATGTCACCCTGGATAAGGGCATGAAGGGTTTGGGTTAGGGTGAGGGTTAATAAGAAAAGGCAAATGTTTTAGGTACCCTGTCATAAGGTCCTCGATAAGGATTTAAATAATTTATTAATACTGTCATGACTTACAGAGCAATCTCTGCCAATCAGCACCAGTTTGAACAAAGTACTGGTTTGATCTCCTCTAATCACAGTGCTACAATTGACCTACTTCGACTAAAGGCTTTTAATTGTTCTTAACAGAGATTGCTCTTCACTTCACTTTGTAATATTGCTGTGTTTTTCACTCAGCTATAAGTCACAAACTCCGAGCTTTGCTTACCTGGTCCTCTGCAGGCTCTGATCACAGACACATTGAAGGTGTGGAGCAACTCAGTGAATGCATGAGAACATGACAGGTGATACACACCTAGTCCAGCTCTGCCAATCAGACCATATCAACCCACACACACATGTTGTAACTCCCCCTACAGGCCTGAATGGTAAGATAAAGATACTATATTATGAAGAAGCAGCAAAGTCAAGTCCTGGAGGATTGTCCTAGTGAATCATTCCTCTTTGCTTAGAGGACAGGCTTATGTCCCAATCCCACTAGCCTCTCATTCGAACTCCCAGCCACAGCTCTGATCTGGAAACTTCCTGTCAGATACACCTCATAAGCAGGTTTGGTAACCTACAAATCACTTCCCCCCTGCTCATCTCCAGCTGTAATGGCAACTCATAAAAACCCTCCATCACACCAGGGGTGTAAATAAGAATTCAGCTGGGTTTCTAGGAATTTTATTTATTTGTGTTTTTAAAACTCTATGACCCTGGAAAGATAAACGACACTAACTAAATTCAGGATTTTATGGCTAACAGACAGGTTTTACTAAAATTTCTACTACTGACATAGAGTAAAGTAGTAAATGTTGTCAGAGCAGCTTTTAGCCTTCTTAAAAGAATAGCACTTTCAACACAACCCTGATAGTCACTAAAACACTCTCTCTCACACACACAAACATACACACACACACACACACACACACACACACACAAAGAGACACACTCACTCACTAGGGCAGAAAGTTAGAAGTCAAGGAGAATGTTCTAATACGGAGAAATGTTATTACTTTATTTGGAAACATCTGTTATTTGGCTGAATTTTTAGACAGGAAATGAAATATGAATACATGTGATATCTTATCATTGCAGAGATATTATGATGAGCAACAGTCTTTATAATCGTGATAGTGATGGAAGATATTTGGAATGGCTGTTACAAAATCTGTATTTTTTCGCGGTTCATATTCTATTTCGTTTGGAATCAACTTCGGATTCAATAAGATGTATGTTATTGCGAATATTGGCAGAGGTTTTTCGCCGACTGCACTCTGCTTCACGTTCACAGCTGTGCAAATAATCGCAGTAACACACCCCGTCTTGTAGCTTAATGACTGTAACCCCATTCCTATCAGTTGAAAAAACAAACAAAAAAAAAACACTATCTTTAGGATCCAGACAGTTTATAGTTCCATTAACATCCCTTGGTCATTGAAAACCACTCAAAAATATGTTGATTCATGATGCATTTATGACTAATGTATCCGATTCACAATATTCAATACGAGAGTTTCAGATCTGCCGAATGCAGTTGTTAGCTAGCCACGGGGATGCTGGATGTCGGCATGCACAGTAAGTTGATAATGCAGACATTTATTAAGTATGATGCTGGCATGACATTTAATATGGGTTATTTACTCTGCTAAAAACAGTGTTGAAGGCTTCCATAGAGTTGGATTAAATGAGAACTTTTGCACGAAACCCAAGTAACGTCACTAGATACAGTTGTTGGTTGAGCTCACAGAAGCTTTGATTCCATTCCAGATCTAGTCAATGACTGATATGGCAAACGTTAAAATACAGTAGTTACAAAAAAAGAAAAAGGCTAATAGATACAGTACCGTTATTACGTTAAATAACGGTGTCTTGTGAGACACTTTTTTCCAGACACCCGTTTCCTGTAGTTTTAGAATAACTGAATATTGAACATGTCCATATGAATATCTGAGATTAATTTTCACTGTCTTTGCTGGAGACTATCAATATTAAAATGAGATTCCTGCATTTGGTCACTATTCGTTCTTCCTAGCAGATATGTGCAACTGCCCCATTTACACATTTGGTGAGGTTTTATTTGCACTTCACTCTTCCTTCACCCCCAGCTGCAGTGTACCGGGCCATGCCCACAAACACATGGCTGAGTAATTGGCAGGTGGACACCCACCAGTGTCAGCTTGACCACTGATGGAGGGAAGGTCTCTGAGTACAAATGGTTTGGGGAGTCATGTAGCCAAAGCGACCAGGCAGTTTGGCCCTTGGAGCTTCATTATTTTCTTTAGATTTTTTATGGAGAAATACCACCTGAAACCAGTGGGTAGCACCATTGGTCATGTGGGATTAGGGGGAGGGGCCAGCACAGCTCCTGTAGGGTGAGTCTCTTTGGTCCACATGATGGGCCGTCCGAACCAAGCAGCAAATCTGTGGCTGCACTTAGAAACGGCTCTTGTCGGTGACATCAGCCTCGGGACTGCGTGGGAAGTAGACCGTAGTCTTGTGCTCTTCGCTGCGGTCAATGTGCTTGAGGTGGACCACCATGTGCAGGGCGTAGGCCAGCACCAGCAACAGGATGAGGGAGGTTACCAGGCCCATGAGGATGGCCGGGGTGAAGAAGGTGGCGCAGTCGCTCGCTGAGGCAAACCTGCCCGACTGAACGTTGAAGGCTTGGATCTGTTAGACATAATAAAAATGAAAAAAGAATCGTGGGCTGGGTGCAGGTATGAAGGAAGGAGGTTTATAAATGCAGCATTCATTCCTTCAAATCCCAGAACATCCCTACCTGGAAGTCAGTGAAGGTGATGTGCCAGTTGGTGGCGCTGTCGGTGTTCGAGCTGGGCACAAGCAGCGTGTCGTACTTCTGCAGACTACTGACATGCTGGCAGTGGTAGGAATAGATGGCCGGGGCATACACTTGTGTGACGTTAAAGCTAGCCTCCTTACTCCCGTTATAGTGGATGTGGACACTATCCAAGCTGAACCAGTTCTGGCCCACTGACTCATAGAACATGTTGGACATCTGCAACCTGTCGGAGATGGGAGGATTATTCCTTGATTTTAATATTGTCAACAATATGACACCACTTTAAATTGGCTGGTAACAACAGAATAGTCTCTTTTTTTTTACGTTCTTGGACACCAAACTTCTCTTCTCAGCCCCCTTTGACAATGTAAACCATTTACTTAGATGATTATGAATTATCTGTAAATATGGCCACAATACGATTTCATGTCACATTTAGCTATTTTAGTTCCTGTGCTAAATGTATCAACAGAAAGAAGGTATCATGTTTGTGTGTGTGTGTGTGGTAAGTGGTATGTGGGGGGACGCATGTGGTTTGTGTGGGTGTGCTTTTGCGCATGTGCGTGTGTGTGAGAGAGAGAAGCTCACCTGATGACCAGTCCTTTCAGGTCCTCCATATCCCCAAATCTTAGAAATAGCCTATTAAAATGACAATGTCAAGAAAAGGATTGATTGTGTTGATGATTTAAAACAAGTTTAACACTTCAATTAGCAATAATAATATTTGTGCAATCCAGGTTTAACATTCAGATTGTATTACAAAACACACTGTTCAATTTAAAGAGCTATTTGTGAGAATTACTGATTACTAGGAGAATGTACCGTTGCACTGGCTCTCTTAAAATGATGATGTTGACCTATTTCTGCCTTTAGTGTTATCAGCTGTGTCCTACTTAAACAACGAATTATGTGCAACTGATTATGTGCTTATCTTCTCTGAACTGAAAAAGTAGTGAAAGTTAACAACATCAGCTGATAACATGATCAACTAAATGTGATCATTAAAGGTTTATAGTGAGAAAAACACACTGACTACAAATAAACAAACTTTTAAACACGAGGACCACAAATATGCACATACATACATATGCATAATAAACTCGTTGACAGCAAATATAAGTCCTTTAAACACATTGACCAGGATGATGCACTTACGTGGCTTTCTCTTTGGTGCAGAGAGAACCCTTTGTGTCCACAGGTGCATTGGGGCCAAATGCCTTTTCGGTGAGATCGACCGCAGTTTGGTTCCTGAACCTGATGGCTAGTTTCTTGGCCCGGAAGAGAATACACACCTTTCCATTGTAAACCACACTGAGAGGAGTGTAGGGAGTCGAACCAGTAGATTGCAGGAGTCTCCGCTTGGTTCTGGGCGGTGTTTGCAGGTGCGACCCATAAGGCTAAAGGCGAATAAGAAATAGAAAACTGTAATATCCCATGTTAGGACTTTAAGGACAATCTTCGCTCACGAAGGCATGGAGGCATCATGTGAAAATGCATCAGGATAGATCAGAGAATCTTCATTCTTCAAATTAGTGAAAGAAACTGTGTGAACCATTTAAAAAACTTTATTGTGAAACGTAAAGATTTATATAATGGCAGGACACAAAAAAATGTAACCACAACCCAAGGGATTGGCTCATGAGTTAATTTAGCTAATAATATCCCAGCATGCTTAGAGACATGTATAAAAATGCTGGACAGGCCTCGTTGCCAATAATTATGGCTTGGATGGCTGCAACAGGAGACCTCAGTGACGTTGAAAGAGAGGTGATTATTGGGGCACTTGCTTCAGTGGCCAAGACAGCTGAAGTTTCTGACGTTTCATGAGTAACGGTGTCTAAGGTGATGTCAGCATGGAACTCAAAGCGAAAGACATCATCAGCAAAGGAGAACAGTAAGTGGAAGTAAGCGAATTCCAGGAGTATGATATCCATGAATTACTTCAAAGTGCAAATCAAAGAAGCCGAGCAAGGGTGGAACACTTGACTGTAAATATTAACCTGGGGCACGAGCAGCCAGTTTAACTCCACAGAGCGGGGGTACCGTAGTTGGGTTGCAGCGCACAAAAAAGGCAGATTGCAGTGCAAATCCCACCTGGAAATGCAGAAGTCCAGTGGTGCACAGAGCACAGGCAATGCAATACCAAGCATTGGAGACTTGTGGTGTGGTCAGATGAATAATCCTTGATCATGTTATCCACAAATGGATGGGTGCATGTGTGGCACCAATCTAGAGAACCCTGAGTGCTTGGTTTAAACAATGATTGGTTCTGGAGGTTCTGTTGTGTAGGGGCAAATTTTCCTGGTATGGTTTAGGCTGTAGAACCATAAACAGTCAAAAAAACTACATTTCCCTCTCCTCGGCGCCAGGGGATGACATCATCAGCCATCGCACTATTCATTCAAAGGAGACAGTTTGCTTACAGTCAACCAAACCTTGACACGGTTTTGATATTCTGTGCTATGTGCACGAACAACACACCTGTGGTTCGGTTTTGATTGGTGTTTCTTTCTTAGGTAGGTTACTTCCTTCATGAGAGACACTTCCCCGATCTGTGTAAAGCAAACAAGATAAGGGGTAAAAACTGTTAGTCTTCTTACAAAACCAATGAATGACGAGGTTTAGGAAAACCGTTTAGAAATACATACTGATTTATGTCTGAAAGTGTTTAACTGTCCTAAGTCAGTATCTGTCTGAGAGTATGGTT
Organism: Hiodon alosoides; assembly: GCA_025775065.1. Classification (NCBI taxonomy): domain Eukaryota; kingdom Metazoa; phylum Chordata; class Actinopteri; order Hiodontiformes; family Hiodontidae; genus Hiodon; species Hiodon alosoides. Next base: position 34,712 of record JAOYSI010031084.1, read on the forward strand.
ACCTGTCCACAGTCAGTATCTGAAGGAAGTATGATTACCTGTCTTGATTCTGATTGTTTGGTTCAGAGGGTCAGCTGAGCTACAGGAAAGAAAAATGTAATGTTTTAGATGAGCTGAAACAGAAAGCACAAGATTTAGGGCAGTATAATGGTCACAATAGCATGATGTCAGATTAAACGTAACATACATTCAACTTATATATTCAACATGTAATGCTATTGCAACTCTTAATGTTAGTGGATCTAAATATTGTAATAACCCTTTGGGTGTGGGGCACCTCTTTACGTACAGGATTGCAAAAAATTTAAAACTTTTTAGACTTTAAAAGTTTTTAAAGTATAAAGAGTATTTTTAAAGAAAGCTTTATTTCTTAAAAGGGCAGACAGTGGTACACAATCAGGTTCTTCTTCAACAACAACTCAATAATCCTTAAACAATTCTCTGGTTTGGCTCAAATGTAGCTGTAGCTGATTGTACCAGTTTCACAACTGAGGACTGTTGGTAGTTGGCAGGCAGGTCCTGTTGAGAGGCTTGCAGTTCTTAAAGGGGCGGGGTAAAGATTCCCTACTCACTGTTGTGAGACTGACAGGTCTTAAAGGGGTGGCGTAAAGATTCCCTACTCACTGTTTAACCACAATATGTTTTTTAGTCTCTGTCACAATGGCATAAAGTATTTGGCCTTACTTAGTATTCAGATACTTAATTTCACATGAATTTCTTGAATAAAGATAATTATTCATGTTTTAATGCAAACATGAAATAATGTCAACATAAAAATAAAAACAATCAACAGTTCTAGATAGTATCATCAGATGAAACAAAAAAGCAACTAATATTGGCAGAGACGGGCTCTGTACCACTTTTTCCATAGTCCCGCTTACATTGTTTACATTGTTTTCATTACATTGTTTTTCATGTACAGGAAATGCGCTACATAGGTTTAGTTGGTTTAGTTTTATACAGGAGAATAAAACATTACATTTAAATTTGAATTTAAACATTCTCATCCAACAGTATTGTGGAAATGGTACCAAAATAAATTAAGACGATTCCCAGGGGACTTTATTGTAATTATTTATTTTTTATAGATACTTTTACCCGGGGCAACACAGAAGATAAAAGCAAAACAATTGAATTAATTCAGAATGAATGATCAGTAGCTGATGGGGATGAGTGCAGGCAGTAACAAAGCTAGTAATTCCCAGAAGAATGAGCAGTGACTAAAGGATTGAGTCAAAGCAGACAAATTATTTACATTTCAGTTTAAGGCACTTTCTGTTCAATTATTTGTTTTGCTTTCTTAAAATTCAACAAATTAATGCGTTTTTTTCTGGTCGGTTTGCCTCACGTTAGCCTGCGCTCTGTCTCATTATCTGGCTCCTCTCTAGCCCTGATAGGTGTCTTGTGAATTGAAAGGAAAGGACTCGATATCTATAATTTTAATTCAATTCATTGTTAACTGTCTTCACTACTTTCAATGTACCAGAGCAGGGTTTCTGCTGGACATTATCTTCTTAGTACATACATAGAAGATGCTGTAATGAAAAATGTTCAAATAAGCAGGTTAAGAGAGGTTAAGAGAAGTCATTGCAGTGTTAAACTGTCACTGAAAAATGTGAACCAAATAACTGTGAGTGTTTATTTTACCTTAAAACTGTTTAACACAGATTGTCGTGAAAACGCTAGGCCTTTCTAGATCCACATCTACTTTAAGGGAACAACATGCCCAGACCTTAAAATCAGCATGCTTTGCTTTGTGAATGCTGTAGTCTTGTTACAATATATACTTACAATTAAACAGATTTGATCTTGTGTGGCCGATATGCTAAATCGACCCAATATTCCTACAATCTTCCTGAGAATATTTGTGGAAAAGAGGGTCATAAAAAGTGAGAAAGTTAATTTTATTAAATTGTATCCCTGCATTGGCTGGTTCTAATTCAAAATTTCTCAACAGCGAAAGGACAATGCCTAGGGACAAAAAGACTAATCACTGACATAATGCTGGAGGAAATAAGTTTAGCAGATGAAATTCTTCAGCATGATTAAAGTGTGCTGGAGGTAGTGACCAAATTCTTCAGGAGGTAGTGACCCAGTCCTTCAGGACACAGACACACAGCCAAGGATAGCTGGCAGTTTGCCTCCTGTCCTGGAAGGAAGAGGTCAGTGACTCACAGCCTGCATATCCTATCCTGGGAGGATGAAGGTAGGTGACTGACAGCCTGTTCCTCCTATCCTGGGAGGAGGGAGGTTATGGACTGGAATGCAGAGATTAAAAAAAACAAAAAATATACAGTATAGTCCGAAATAAAGAATCAAGAAACAAAATGTGGCTAGATTATAGTGAAAATCTGAAAATACTTGATGATCTCAAATGTAAGAAGAATTGATAGGATCATAAATAGAGGGACTAAAGCAAATATTCAGATGAGCTGAGAGCTTGTGAGATGGAACATGCCCCCTATTTTTCTTTAACAAGTCAGATGCAAGTTGTTCTTGTTAGAGCATGTTTTACCACAGGGCATACCAGTCCGGGAGTGACCAGACACATTGCACCACTACATTGCCTTTGTTGTTCATTTACAAGAAGAAAAACAAATGCTGGTGCAAACCACCAATTAAACTACAAACACGGTTTCAAGGATAGATGTAAATAAACCAGGTTCAACTGATGAAACATTTAAATAATAGACCAAACAAAATAAAACAAAATCCATCTTAACAGCACTTATTAATCTCTTTAACCAACAAACAGACAACAAAGACTTCAAAGTCTTTTATAGCTCAATGTCTTTTTAAAGAAAATAAAAAGTTGGGGATATATGAAGAGGAAGATGGAGAATAATGATGTGATGATCAATGATCAATTGATGTGTAACTGAGCTGTAGTTTAATGTCCTTTGCTGAGCAGTATTGTAACGTGAGCGCTGTCCTGTGCTGAGCTGTATTGCAATGTGAAAGCTTGCCTGTGCTGAGCAGAACTATAATGTGAGCACTGTTCCCTGCTGAGCTTTACTGTAAGGTGAGCGCTGTTCTGTGCTGAGCAGTACTGTAATGTGAATGCTGTCCTGTGCTGAGCAATACTGTGATGTGAGTGCTGTACTGTGATGTAAGTGCTGTTCTGTGATGTGAGTGCAGTCCTGTGCTGAGCCATATTGGAATATGAGCACTGTCCTGTGCTGAGCTGTAATTTAATGTGAACGCTGTCCTCTTCTGAGCTGTACTGTAATGTGAGTGCTGTACTGTGATGTGAGTGCAGTCCTGTGCTGAGCCATATTGGAATATGAGCGCTGTCCTGTGCTGAAGTTTAATGTGAACACCGTCCTGTTCTGAGCTGTACTATAATGTGAACACTGTCCTGTGCCGAGCAGTACTGTCATGTGAGCACTGTCCTGTGCTGAACTGCACTATAATTTGAACACTGTCCTGTGCTGAGCTGTACTGTAATATGAACACTGTACTGTGCTGAACTGCACAGTAACGTGAACACTGTCCTGTGCTGAGTTGTAGTTGAATGTGAACGCTGTCCTGCTCAATGCTTTCCTGTGCTGTGCTGTACTTTAATTTGAATAATGTCCTGCACTGATCTTTTCTTTAATATCATGCAAAAAATGGAATCCTTCACATAAAATGATTTCTTGATCATTTTAATGTAAATTGTAATTGAAAGGTTGTCATTATAAAATCTAAATGAACGCTTAGTACTTTTGGATTAATATAAAACCTTAAACATTTAAATAAAAATAAAAAGCATTTATTTACAAGTAAATAGGTTAATAGGTTTACTTAAGTACAAAAAAATGTACATAATAGATTTTCATTGTGAAGTCAGATTTAAGACAGAAATTTGAGAGATTGCAGAAGTGATGTCTATTTTGTTACTGTTAAAATCGTAATATAGATTCATTATAACATGATCACGGATCTGCCCTGTAAACTGAATCCCACGGAGCCATGGGATGGATTTTAGCCCTCCACTCTTTCAGGTTCCGCACAGTTACCAGAGGACTCTGGAGTGGACACATGAATCACTCAAAATTGCTCTCTGACAAAGACACAACGGGGCTTTTTCCCATCGGGGGGAAAATACCTTTTCAGCAACACTTTCACTGACACACTTCTCTCCCTGACATCTGCTCAGAAGCGAGAGACCGACCCCTAACATTGTCTCCACAGCATCCATGTCCCAGCCCCCAGCCCACAGCTGAAACCTTACCTCGACCCCAGGATGCCAGGCACTTGATCATCCGGCAGTGACAGCTGCAGGAGAATAAATGACAACAGCGAGAAAAGCAAAAACGGCTTGTGTTTGGCCATGGAGACAGTCAGAGGAGCCTGAGAGACGAAGTCTGCCTTGTAATCTGCTTTGATAAAACAACCTAAACCTGTACTCGCTGACTGACAGAAGAAATAGCCAATAGACAGGGAGAGGGAAGATAATCGTGTGTCACAGTCCCTCCCTCCCTCTCTCCCTCCCTCTCTCTTCTCTCACTCTTCGCCCACACATACACACACAAACACACAAACATAGCTGTTAGTAAATTCTAAAAATAGTGGCTTGCTATGTTCAACCTTCCATCCTAAAAGGATGTTTTAATAACAGGAAGACTCTTATTCTCACAGCTATCCATCAGCGATAGTCAAGGTCAGCACAAAGCAGGCATTAAACATTCTGATGCTAAAAACCGTGATAACATGACCTAGTTCTACACTTGACTGCCTGAATAATTTAAATTCATTCATAAGAGAGATGTGTGCTATTGGCAGTAAACCCTCTCACCAGAACAAGACTTAATACCAAGTGTGTGACAGAGAAGCACGTAGCTGAGAAAAATACATTGCAGAATGTGGGCTGATTAGAAATTCTCCACAGACCTGACAAACCCTTACCCTAGGATAAGGGAGCCGACTGCCTAAGGGGCCCTCCCTCCATGAATATGGCTACGTCTGAATTACACAATGTAACGCAGACATGAGCAGAAGACAACAGTAACGACCTGGTTGTGGCTACAGCTGAAATACACAATTTAACACAAACATGAGCAGAAGACATCCATAAAGATCAGGTTGTGGCTACAGCAGAATTACAGAGTAACAAAGACATGAGCAGAATTTGTAAAGAGCATGTTGTGGCTACAGCTGAGCGGTGCTGGAGATTCCAATCCTAGTAATTAGATCCTTTATGATTTAGGAGGAGTGTTCTGTGCTGTCATTTCTCATTAATAATTTAAAACAATTTTAACAGCATTGCAAAGTCAGTATATAATATTAAACAGTGTCACACACACACACACACACACACACACACACCGCCGGTCAAAAGTTTTTGAACACCTCCAATTTTTATTGAAATTCGTGCAGTTTAATGTCTCAAAGTACTCTGAAATAAAAGCATAGAACAAATAAACAATTTGCGATAAAAAAAAGAATCGTGGAATCGTTTTGTTTAACAAAGTTTTTGACTCATCAAAGTAGCCACCTTTTGCAGATATAACAGCTGAACCAACTCGTGGCATTCTTTCTACATTGGGAATCGATATTCAATCAATATTCTTCGGAAAGTTCTTCCCAACACTGTTGCAGAAGTTCCCACAAATGTGTTGCACTTGTAGGTTGCTTTGCTTTCATCCTTCTGTCCAGTTCATCCCAAACCAGCTCAATGGGGTTTAAGTCTGGAGAATGTTCTGGCCATTCCATGATTTGAAGCCTACCGTCTTGTTCTTTTTATCTAAGGTAGTTCTGACATAGCCTGGAAGTATATTTTGGGTCATTGTCTTGCTCTAGGATGAACCCCTGAACAACTAGGCGTATAACAGAAGGTATTGCATGGCGCTGCAAAATTCTGTGGTAGCAGTTTTGGTTCAGGGTGCCAGTCGCTCTATGCAAGTCGCTGACTCTGGACCCAGCAAAAGAGCCCCAGACCATCATGCTTACTCCGCCATGTTTGGCAGTTGGTGTCACACACCGAGGAACCATCCTTTCGCCTACTCGACGGCGTACAAAAACACTGCGTGATGAACCCAAGATTTCAAACTTTGATTCATCGGTCCATAAGACCTTCTTCCAGTCTTCAGTAGTCCACTGGCGAAGCTTCTTGGCCCAGGCAAGCCTCTTTTTCTTATTTTGCAATCTTAGCAACGGCTTTCTTACTGCCACTTGATCTGTCAAACCTGCAGCTCAAAGTCTTCTCTTCACAGTTAAGAGACTTGCTTTCTTTGAACAGTGTTAAGCTGTGCTTGAAGCTGTTGTTCTGTGAGCTGCCTATCACGCAAACTGTTGACTCTCAGAAACTTGTCTTCTAATTCTGTTGTGGCTTTGGGTCTGCCAGACCGCTTTCTGTCAGAGTTTCCTCCAGTTTCCAAATGCCTTTTGATGGTGTAGGAAACTGTTCTCACTGACACCTTGGCTTTCTTTGCAATTTCTCTAAAGGAAAGGCCTACACTTTTAAGGGTTATAATGGTCTGTTTGCCTGTCTGTCTAATTGCATTTTTCTTGCCATTATGAGAGCAATATACTACTTCCTGCAGTACAATAGTGGTTATTCACTGGACTTGAACTGCTTAAATTTCAATAAAAACTGGAAAAATGGGGGTGCTCTAAAACTTTTGACCGGTAGTGTATATATACACACTATCGTTTAAAAGTTTGGGGTCACTTAGAAATGTCCTTCTTTTTGAAAGAAAAGCAAATTTTTTGTCCATTAAAATAACATCAAATTGATCAGAAATACAGTGATATTATTATGGAATATCTACATAGGTTACAGAGGCCCATTATCAACAACAATCAGTCCTGTGTTCCAATGGCACGTTGTGTTTGCTAACGTGACGAGACAATTTCCTTTTGAATGTTTAACTTCGGTATTCTGTTAGTTTGTTATTTTAGTTTGTTGTGAACCCGTGAGGGGGAACCTTGAAGAGTGTTTTTGTATTTCTTTTGTTTGTGAAATAAAACGGGCAAGAAAGCCGAGAACCCAGAAGTGAAGTCGAGATTTTCTTTCGAAAACAAGGAAATTTCTAAGTGACCCCAAACTTTTGAACAGTAGTGTATGTATATTGTTTTATATAAATCCTATAAAACATTACGCATGTTTTTAAGAAAAAGTGAATAAAATAATACAAATATTGAGTACACAGGATTCACCCCACTCAGCTAATGGTGTGGCTGTATATTAAAGGAGATAAGCTTAATTACTGAAGAAGGAAAAGCAGCCATGTGATTATTAGCGATAACTTATTTATGCACTTGTTCAGCACCCATGCATGAAGGACCTACCATGTTACTTAGTGCTGCAGCGTGGCAGTAATACAAAATTACAGTGAAAGGTGGGATTTAACCAACATCCGGGAAACAAAAAAAAAAACTTGCAAATGACTATAAGGGCTTTATTACCAATGAATGATAGGTATTTGAGGCCACACACTGAAAGTACTATTACCATCCAGACAGCAAAAAATATTGCTAAATTAAATGAGATTACTCATACTGGACCTCAATGCATAGCTGATGTCAAAGTTGGTTTGTTTTTGTGTCATAAACTAAGGACAGGCAAGTATTTGCTGTGGTTTGAATTGTCTCTATTTGCTATTGATGGTATGGGATCATGATAAACATTAAAGAAGACAGGTTTGACGGAGTGGCCAAGCATGTGATTCGACTGGGGTATTTAGGGGGTATATGACTAGACTGGTCGACATAAAAAAGGAAGGATAAACATGAGTGTGAGTGGTAAAGCTTGCTTATTGACACAGGGAGGCAAAGAGCCAGACGTGGACCATGTGTTCCTAGGGGTTGAACTATGTTCTACCCCAGAAGAAAAGTCTTTCTGAGTGTGAGTAAAAAACCTTTTTATTTTTCCAGGATTTTGTTTATCTCCGTGACGGAAACCGGAGGACGAATTCTCGTTCCCAAACCTGATAACTGTACGTGTGCTCATTAAAGTCAGAACTACCCCTCCACCATATTGTCTTAATTTTCATCCTAGCCTTCCTCAAATTCTTCTGTCCACTATTTTGCCCATGTGCATTGTTTTCCTTATTGTGTGTGAATCCCCTGTTAATAAATTATTTAGATTTTTACCAGGTGTTATGTATTGATTTCACTTAAATATTGAGTTCAGTCATCATACCACTTTTCCAAGAACTTTCGCCTTCAGAGATAAAATAAAAAGGATACTGATGAATAAAATAAGCTCAACTGCACCAACAATAAATGGTTCCTCACAAGAGCTGCTACACTGCCCCAACAACTGTAACACAGCTTTTCATGATTATTATTACTGTGACACAGCTTTCATTCAAATCATTAGATTACGACCATGAACAAATTACATGAAATTTCAAAGCAATAACAAAAGTCTAATATTGGCATGCAATCAAGGCATTAACATATGCTCAAGGCAATAACACGTCCAGGCAAAATTGAGTTCCTTTGTCCTCAACATTTATTATGGGATACATAAAGAAGGGCTGCTTCTATTTTGACCTTGTGGAAGTCTTGTGGCTTTATGAAGGTTGTAGTGCTAAAAAATGAGCGGCCATTCCCTTTAGCACTCTCCTTGCTATGCCACACTCAAAAAGTATGCAACATTCCCTATTACAGAAATTGTATTTCAAGATATCTTTTAATAATTTGGAGATAAAACTAGTATAGAAACCCTAACTGGTTACAAAACAACGACGGCTTGCTTCCTTCAACCCAGCGCCGGTCTCCTAATCCTAAGAGTTTAACAGACTTCCTGCACACAGTACAGTACATAAATAAACTGAATATATGAGATATATATGGGTTTATAGAAAAGGTAGGATGGGAAGTAGGTGTGTTTTGTATGACTAACAATTTACTGTAGTGTTTATTCCTCTTCTCTGAACTGTACGCAGTGCTGGCTGTGCCTTCGGTTCTGCAATAGTCGGGGAGGGAGGAGTGGTAGTAGTTTTGAGTCTGATCCAAGCTGTCAGCAGGTGGCGGTAATGCACTGAATGCGAGCTGCCAAGAAGCAGAAGAAGCAGAGTACATGCCATACAGTGCCGACTGGGAGGTATTACTTAGTTACTTAGCTCCCCAGCACAATGGGAACTCTCCGTTTCCAAGACAACACTGTAGGATTTCCTATCTGATCACGCGTTCAACTAGTTTTATAATGGGTCACTATACAATAAATCTGCGCACAATCTATAGGCGGCACGCGTGTAGTTATGCCCAGCACGAAGAATAACTGCAATGCCCTTTGGTAACATGTTACACGTTAATGCTACATAGCAGAAGCCGGAAAGCATACACGTGGAGGGTGAAATAAAGAATGAAATATGAGGAATATATGTATGGTGTTCTGTTTTTGAACTTTAATACAATACTATATAAAATAGACAGGCTCCTACCCTGCACCCTATTAGGTCCTTAGGGATGTATTGCCGCGAAGATCTCTGGGAGTAGTCCTCCCTAGCCTGGTCCCGATAAGTAGGAAATGGGTAGGACTTTATTTTGCTTTTAAATAAGTAATATTTATTTTATTCTTGTCGATTATACGCCAAAATACAATCAGCCTTCACCAGTATAATACATTGTACACCCGTATCGGATATTTAAAAACACACTGTAGTAACTTGTAACTTGTAACGAGTAAATCTAATCTAATAATCTAATTTTAGTAGCCGGACTGTTCAACTTTATCTCACACGCAAACGCAGCGTGTGTACTTACTGTACTTAAATTATTTTGAATCAATCCGATCTATACATAACTTCTTGGTATGCATGTCATAACATTTTGTTTTAATTTGTGCATTGAGAAATTGTAGTCAATAGGGAGCATTTATTGGTTCAATGAATGTATCAGTAAGACTTAATCAGTGAAATGACTCATTATTCTAGTAATACAGAAACAACCAATGTAAGGGAATGGACAAAATAGGAAATTAATTTCTTGATCTATTCTAGCAGAACACTCATCGTCATCAAACCTTTATTTAACCAGGTAAGGGTATTGAGAACTGATTCTCATTTGAGATGCCGACCTGGCCATGAGGGGGTATAAATATAGCAGTATAGGTCAGGCATAAAGATGTAAAATAAGTAAGTACAGTACTGTGCAAAAGTCTTAGGCACATGTTAAAGAATTCTTTAAAGTGAAGATGCTTTCAAAAATAATGAAATGGAATGTTTCTAAATATAAAATAAATACTATAACGGGCAGTAAACGGTAAAAAAATAAAATAAATATTATATATAAAAATATTATTAATAAAATAAATAGTTGGTGTGACCACCCTTTGCCTCAATTATCTTAGGTTCACTGCCGTGCAGTTTTATAAGACAATCAACAGGTAGATTGTTTCAATCTTAGAAAATTTTCCATAGTTTTTCAATAGTCTTTGGCTGTCTAGCTTGCTTCTGTTTGTCCAGCTTATCTCAGACAGCCTCAATGATGTTGAGATCAGGGCTTTGTGGAGGCCATGTCATCTGTTGCAGAACTCCTTGTCCTTCTTTTGGAAAATAAATTTTTAGAAATCTAAAAATTGCTTTTATCTACTATGGCACTATGCAGAAGACAAAAAATAAACATCAAAATAAACATCAAAGACAACATTTATGAAAAAAAGCTAGGGTGCCTAAGACTTTTGCACAGTACTGTATATATTGTTAAAACTGCCTATATAAGTACAGCCATTAGGAAAAAAGATTAATAAGAGACTAAAATGGAAAGAATGGAATTCAATTAGTTTCTAATAATGCATGTGGATGTGATGGGAAAAAGTCAGAGAGCTGGAGGTTAAAAGTTGTTTATTGCATCAGGAAATGCATGCCACTTGTGAGAATTACTGGAATATAATCCCCAATCACTGATCCAAGATCAGTTAGAGTAAGGGTAGGATCCGCTTGACTCTTCTTCTTTCACCTCTGGTGCTCATCTTTGACCCTGCTTCCCTTCTTCAGGTAAGTGCCGTGGACTCCGTACCGCCAGGAAGCTGCGCGACCATCGGCGTGAGCAGAAGTAGCACGACAAGCAGTACAAGAAGGCCCACCTGGGCTCGGCCCTAAAAGCAAACCGGTGGGGCTTCACATGCCAAGGGCATCGTCCTAGAGAAAGTTTACGCAGCTTTCCCCTACAGCTAATGTCTTTGTCTTCTCTTTCAGAGGTTGACAAATGCTTGTTTTGTTAATTAAGAAATGTTATTTAGAGTTAATTTTAAGAACAAAATATAGACACAGGAAAAGTCTGTTTACTACAACTTAAGGGAAACTAGAACATTCACATGATTAAGGGCTTACTTGTGTTACTTATCTTTGCCTTATTCCACAAATAAAGCTCTTACCTGGTTTCTGTGCAGTCAATGACTGTCCCAGTATTATATGATTTTCATTGTTTTGGTTGGCACAAACCCTTTCTTTTTTCCCATTAGGGGTGTGGAGGCTAAGCAGCCTAACTCAGCCATCAGAAAGTGTGTCTGAGTCCAGGTAATTAAGAATGGCAAGAAAATCACTGCCTTCATCCCCAACGACGGCTGTTGGAACTTCATAGAGGTTAGGCTCACACTGCTAATGCATTGAGTGATTTAATGATTTTTATTATAGAGGCATGGAAGCCAGTGAAGGAATAGCTTGTGTGTATGTAATATAGGGTCATTCCTTACTATTTTAGGGAACACATAAATTACTTAAGCTGCGATATCCTTCGGGACCCTTTTGAAACAAGCCATGTCTGCTTGCTTTCAGGAGAACAACGAGGTTCTGGTGGCGGGTTTTGGACGAAAAGGACACGCTGTCGGTGATATTCCCGGAGTACGATTCAAGGTGGTGAAGGTGGCCAATGTGTCTCTCTTGGCCCTCCTCAAAAGCAAGAAGGAAAGACCCAGATCGTAAATCTTTCAAACCTGTACACCAATAAATAAGAATGAATGAAACTGCTGCCTTTCTTTATTAAGATGTCAAGAGTAACCCTTAAGGGTTGGATTTAAGATCCAGTGAACTATGTCTGCTGTAATAGGTCACGTTCATTCTGTCATCACTATTTGGGGTTTTACACAAGTGTTTGTGAAGGCCACTGTACAAGTTAGTTGCTTAGCAGACGCTTTTAAGGTAGGTAGAATATATGTTAAATGTTTAGGACTAAATCAGTGACAAAGATGAGAACAACACTGGAAATCCTAGCCACAACACAGGCCTACGTTATAAACGCAGATCAGACCTGTCTTAATATTTTTTACGCATGTGGTTGAAAACTTAACACATTCGAAGAAAGTTATTCAGCCACTACTGTGTGTCTTGACTTAATTGCCTCCGAAGAGTTAAATGGTAACAATATATCTGCGATTTGCTGGACCGTCGTAGTTTTGGGCTTAAACTTCGTTCTAATAACGTTAATATAAAACCTTACGCGAATACTCTAACACCCTGAAACTAGCTAAGTTTATTTATTTGTGCTTTGCGTTCGTTATGCTAAGAGGAAGCATTTAAAAATTTTCCTGCGAATTTAAATGCAGCCGCAAAGTCCCATTTCCCCAGAAAATTCTTTGTGGCTGAAGTTGTCTACAGTTGCTATAACAACACGTACTGATTACCAACGGTCGCAGCAAGAAACTAAGAGACTGTGGGGAAAAAAACTGTTAGAGAGAAACAAAGTAAGTGTTTATACTCTTTTGAAATAAGTGTTCTCGTTGTTCGTCACGCTAATGGATAACTGCAAACGTCCGCTTGGTGTGGAGTATTGCATGAATATGATCTATAATATAGTTAAATGACACTAGTTTATAATATAGTCAGGTCAGTCTATTGTACCTGAGCTAGATAGCTAGCTGTTAGGGTTATTCTATGAAGAAACGTAGATTACTAGACACAACAGAATCGTAACGTTCCCTCTAACACAAGTAGTATTCCTCAATGTTTAATATTAAAATATGCAGGAAATACTAATTTATCTAGATCAAACTTTTTACGACTGCGACTTACACATAGGGGGGAAATCTTAATCGACCCCCGTAATTATTATTATTATTATTTTAATTATAACCAACTAAAACCATCAACATTCCATAGTACACAAATTCACTGGTTTTACCGTTTTAACTAATTTCTATGTCCTATTTGTTAAAGACTATATCTATAGACACATCCAATTAAGAATTTTGTGAAAACGACTGCAAAACATTTTCTTCGTTGACTTCTTGTGAAGGTTTTTTAGCCCCTGGGCCAACGTGGGTCTATATGGTAAATTAGCCGGCTAAAAACCCATGTCTACACGGATGAATCTGCTTTATCACTTACATCCAGGAAGAAGAAAAAAACTTATTTATGCCATCTCCTCTTCTTACAAGTGATTTCACAGAAACGTGAACCCTTATCATGTATCAAGTGCACACAACTGCGTAACAACTGGTGTAGAGTAATTTGGAAAAAAATTACAATAAATCAAACTTTATTTCGTATGTGCAGTTTTACGAATAGAATTCCTCACAATGTGCTGAACCGATTTTGCGTTTTTCAGAGGTAATTATAAAATACAAAAAACCCAGTGCCAAACTGGAAAATTATTCCATGACCCCTGAAGCAGTTGAGAGAACTTCTGGTAAATTGCATAATATTGGACAAATATTGAATCAAACGGAATAATATAGTAATCAGTGAGGAGCTTAGTTCATAGCTCAACAGCTTCAGCATTTTGTGGAAGGTTGGAGAGATAGCCAACAGTGCACAACGAGTGCTTAGTTTTTGGTTCTTGCTGCCAGAACTGCAGTGAAAATGATTCCCCTCTTCAGATCTCTCCCATGCCTAGTGTTCTATGACATATAGCCTTAGTAGTAATAAACTATGGCAGCATACAAAGGCAAAATTGTGTTATGATAATATTGTAATATAGCCATGAAGGTGCCTCCTAAGAGAACAGCTAGACAAATTGGATTTGGCCTACTAATATAGAGGCAACAGAAAGGAAAGCTCTTTGCGCCAAAATATTCTATGTCCAAATTCCACCGTCTGTCTTCAGCACCCAAAATGGCTAAAGGACAAACTGAACAGATAGGTTTTTAAAATGGCTTTAAATATTGAGATTGAGTCTGAATCCTGGAAATAATTTGGTTGGCTATATTTATTCAATAGTAGATGGGTTCTGCATGAGAAGGCTTTACCACCAGATTTAGCTTGTTTTTTGTTTTGTTTTTGTTTTCGCTACTCTAATAGGGAATGTCTAATAGCCAGCCTCTTGTGAGCGAAGTAATCTCCAGGGATAGTGGGGACTTTTATGTATTTTAAAAACAAAGACCCAAGACCATTTAGATGTCAGCCACTGTTTTACGATTTTAATCTGGAAATTTATTGGTCTCAATATTGATATCGAATATTGTCTCATTTCACTGACATACAGAGTTGTGTGTGTCATCTGCATCGGTTTTTTAAATTAATCGCCTGCCTTGGTGAAAAGGATGGGTTCAATTTAGTTGCTCTCTGGGATTTATTTTAGAGATCGTGAAATCAGTTCATGCTGCCTACCAGCCCTAAACTCTTGTCGGAGAACATATAAACAGAGTTTATTACCCGGTGTTCTGTTATATAAGTGATTAGTTTGATTAGTAGAATGTGATTAGTTTTCTGTCAAAAGATTTGGGGCTAAAGCCCCAGAAGCATGGTGCTTAGAACGTCATTGATTAACACACAATCACATCAGCTGAGTTTCCAAAAGGATCATTACTTCCCTGTAGCTTAGGCTACATTAAAATTAGGCTACTGTACTATTTATCTTAGTGTGCAGAATAGTTACAATATAATACAATGACATATTAGTATTATTGTAATTTACTGCATGCCTCTGTTGGGTTGGGAATGTTCAATAACGTTATTTGGTTTAATAACGAGCTATCTACTCTGTGCTCCTGAGTTAAGTATTGCCGCCCTAAGATTTTTTTTAGGCGCATATGTTGCCAAAATAGCCGTACTGTGGGGTCTCAGTCATGTTGTTTGTCTTCTGAGAAAGAACCCTCGCACTGAGATTTTAATCATTACTGCAGTGTTATCGAAAAAGGATTGCAGGGGACAGATCAGACATCTTATAATGTACGTAAAGCTGCTGAGACTCACAGTGCAGCAGTGCACAGTGCCAATCAAGAGATCAACCTCTTGCCTGGAACTCGCATGGGAAACATTCACACCATAGAAAACATTGCTATATTAGCTGTCTCAGCTGCTTTTCCTTTTCCTGCTTAATCAAGTTAATCATTTGCCTTTCATTGACAGCTATCATATTAAACAATGTTATACAAAGAGCTTTGAGTGACCCCATCTGAACATCTGAAAAGTGTTATTTCCTTTGTTATTGAAGATGCTTACTTCTGCCGGGGAGTCTAAGTCACCCAAGAGAGAAAAAATTGGGAAATATGATGTCTTGCCGCCTATTCCAAGTGTCGGGGCTATGAGCGCTTTGGGTTCAGAATCAGCAGCTGGGCCAAATGACAGGACCATGGTACAGAAAAAACTGATGCAACACAGGAGGAGTAGACACCAGCAGCAACAGCTGCACAAGATAATGTAGGTCTATACATGTTTTTATATACACGTTGCACACTATTATCATTATTCTGCGCCCAAGGTCGGGCTGGGGCCTAACTTAACCTAAAGTGTTTTTTCTCAAATGTTTTGTTTTTTGAAAACTTGATTAAAAGAGTGATGTCTGGATGTCTGTTTTTTATTAAGCTGGAGTTCTTTCATCACTGTGTTGATCTTCATCCACCACAGCCCAAATTAAAAATGATTTTATTTTCACTGGGAAAATTTTGTCTTCCAGTGCAATGCAGGCACATAAACAAGCATGCCATGTGAAACCTGTGGTTCCCTCATCCCCAGAGCCAGAATTCCCCAGCACAGTAAGACCTATGAGTTAACATACATATGGATGAATTGCTAATCCTCATCTGGTGAAAGCTTGGCCACATCATCATGACTTTTAATGCAGTGGTATCTGATCCCAATTAAACACATTTGAATGTTTTTCAGATGAGAAGTGAAGACAGAGAACAGCGAGTGAGTATCATTCGCTGCACATTACATCCATACAAAAGCTTTTAAAGAAAATAAAAAATCATCGATCCAGTAATAAAGCATTATCTGTATTCTTAGAGACACTTAAAGACGGTGTTGCCTTTTTCAACACTGTTGTGACCATGTGTTGTCTTTCTCCACGCTGTGAAGTGTGAGACCAACACATCAATGGCATGTATTCATCTCCCTGCAGCTGAGATACTTGTTCCTGAAGCAGTGTGTAGAGCGCAGGCCTATTGCACCCATTATGCAGGACTGGC
Source organism: Hiodon alosoides (assembly GCA_025775065.1). Lineage (NCBI taxonomy): Eukaryota > Metazoa > Chordata > Actinopteri > Hiodontiformes > Hiodontidae > Hiodon > Hiodon alosoides. The sequence goes on from JAOYSI010031084.1 coordinate 50,994, forward strand.
TGGACTCTATGCTGACCCGGGTGGCCCCCCAGCTGCGCCAGGGCCCGGGGCAACAAGAGCTGTTGAAGGAGCTGTGCAGGGAGGTCAGGGAGAACTTCCAAAGTGACATGAGGAAGCACACAGGTCAGCTCCTCGCAGTGTGTTAAATTCCACACAAGATGGCTTCATAGAGCATTCTCTAGGGTTAATCATAAAAACATCTACCAAGACATCTTGTGTTGCTAGTTCATATATGTATGTGGGCTAAGTAGAGTTTGTCTTTGTTTTAGTGTTTTATTTTTTATTTTTTTGAGTGTGAGTGTGTGTACTTGTGTGAGTCTGAGTGTGTGTCTAAGTGAGTGAGAGTGCGTGTCTGTGTAAGTGTGGGATGGCTCATTTGGACCAGGTGGGGCTGACATGGTACTTCCTGTATGACCCATCCAGTGAACATGATGCTGCAGAGACCCCAGAGTACAGAGTCACCACAGAGTGCTGACCATCCCAACCAATCTTCTGAATCTTCACAGTGAGTGTACAAAGACACAGAAATGCATATTATGTTATAAATCACAATGAACACTCTATACTTTCTGTCCAGCACATACAATGCAAGTGCAGGTATATATAAATGATTATTTTGGTTATTTTGTGTTTTTACTTTATTTGTTTCTACATTATATGATGGTAATAGGCACGATTGTGTGTTTTTACTTTGTTTGTTTTACAGATGGACGGATTCCTTAAGACCGTGGCATGACAGCTTTTTTAAGAGCCGCAGGGAGATTAAAGAGAATTTGCATATCCTCCATCCAGCTATGAGGGATACTCTGGATATTTGCCATAACACATTTTCTCACCTGCTCCTAGTAGACCTTTCAGACTGCAGGTATGGTGTTTTATGTGGTGCTTTTTCAATAATCCTACAGCTACTGAGCAAGTGGAAACTCTGCCATGGGTGTGTAGGGTTCAGGGTTTGTGTTCTGTGAAGGTCCATGGGTCCAGTGGACTGTGAGAGTCTGAAGAATAGGGTGACTGTGGACTGTGAGAGGCTGGAGGAAAAGCTGATGAATACTTGGTTCCCCAAAGTCATTCACCTGCTGACCAGCAAGGATGTGCTTCAGGGTGTCAGGGCCAAAAAGCTTGATGCTTTCTATAACTGTGTTTCCACTCTCATCTCCAATCAGGTATGGAGTTTTAATTACTATGGTGTGACTAGTGTTTGATGTTTTGTGAGGGCTGTGTTTCATCCTGATGTGCAATTGGTTGGTGTTCAACCTTGCTGTGTGAGTGAACAGTGTTTTACCATACTGCACGAGTAAAGTGTTTGACCATGCTGTATGAGTGGTCAATGTTTTACCATGCTGAGTAAGTGAATAGTGTTTGACCATGCTATGTGAGTGGTCAGTGCTTGACCATGCTGTGTGAGTGAACCGTGTTTGACCATGCTGTGCGAGTGGTCAATGTGTGAGTGATACTGTTTGATCCACAGCTGAAGTCCCTGGTGCAACGCAGTGTGGAGGAGTATGTCAGTCTCTTCCACCCAGACAGAGCACAGCAACTTCCACTCTTCCGCATGGACCTCACCTTTGATGACGAAAAGATGGAATTCTACCCCAGCCTTCAGGACCTTGAGGAGGCTGTGCTGGAGATCCTGACCCGGATCACCAGCACCATGCAGGTGAGGAAGGGATAGTCACACACCTCTCTTCCCAAGTCCAGAGAAATTTACACAGATTCAAATTATCCATTACTAAAATAATTCTATGTACGATGTACTATGCTCAAGGGTACTATAGCAGATGAACCTGTAAACTAATCTAAAAAGGATCGATCTTAATGATGGTGCAGCTGGTGTATCATATGTACCATTGTATCGAATGCCACGATACTAAGATGGTTTGAATCGTGACTTCAAAATCCAGGTGTGAGCCTCCTGCTAGGAAGAAGAGTACAGACTATAGCCTCCCAGCGAGGAATAAAATCCCCTGTGTGAACAGCCTACTAGGAGTAAATAATGTTGTAAGCTTCACAGCTTTACTGCTCTAGCTGTTAATCTGCAACTTTTTAAAAAGTATGTACTTCCTATAGTTTTCATACTTGGCCATTGTGGTAAGTATACTTGCCTTTGATGTAAGCATCTGTTCTTATGAATAGTTTTTGACTTTTTTTAGAAAAAAAATTTCAACATGAATAGTTTTTATTTTCCTTGATGTATCACAATATGGATCTAATTGCGGACCCAGTATCAGGATTCATACTGGGCATTCATTCTGGGAATACTTCATTCAACTCATGCATACTTCAGTTCAGTGTATCTAATAAATATCATACAAAATTGTAACTGGTGGTAAAGTAACTAATTGTTTGTTTGTAACAAAAGGGTTTTGAAATCACCTGGTCATATTATCCAGGGTTATTTTTAATTATGGAGAAACCAAATGACGATTCAGATTCTTTCTCTGCCTGCATTCCCATCAGAAAGTCCAAACCGTCCAGTCCTGGTTAGCAGAGTCACATGCTTGCTTGATCGATGGCAGGTTGGCAGAACACGTTCTCAATTGGGCCCAGACGACTCTGAGGAATGTTGTCCGCAGGAACCTGGAAGAGCCCTGCCAACTCTTCCAAAACTATGGCGAGTCTTTACTTTTCAGGGCATTTAAAGGTTACAGGGATCCTCTTGTTCCTATTTGTGTCTACATTTTGGGACTTTTTTTCCCAAAAGTTTTTTGTCAGTATATCTGGTAGTTCTGCTCCAGTCCTGGTGTTAAATATCTGTCCATTCAGTTTTCCCTTTGCAGCTGAGAGTGAAGAGTGATGCGGCCAGCTGACTATTGGTTTGATTTCCTGCAGTGGAGAGATATGACTGGCTGGTCAATGGGACAGCTCAAGCTCGATTGGACAAGTTCATGAAGGAGGACCACACCTTCGATGAGTGCTGTGAAGTAAGACTCTTAACTAAAGTATCTTCAGAGCTTTCTTCTCTTGGTTTATTTACTCATCTGACCCTCTGATACAGGCAGATTTATGTATCTTACTGTTTTGCACTAATCTATTTATATAGCTCTCAATTTACGATGACGATGGGATTCAAGTATCTGTTCAAATAGAATTTGAACCAAAAATCTACTGATTACAATACTGCAGCTGATCATATTGTGTGTTTGTTGCTTACATCTTTGTGTGCATGTTTGTGTTTTTTGTGTTTTTCATGTGTGTTTTTGTGTGTGTGTGTGTGTGTGTGTGTGTGTATATGTGTGTGTGTGTATGCATGTGTATATATGGATGTTTCTGTGTGTGTGCCCCCCAGCTGGTGGAGCAGTTCCATGCTCTCTCCAGAGAGACGGTCAGCTTACCATCCACGGCCCACTTTGCCATGGTCCAACTGGACTGCGAGGAACTGAAGCAGGGGCTGTCCAAAAAGGCCCGATCCTTCTCCCAGGCCCTGCTGGACCAGTTGGTCGCCAATCATCGGAAGAACAGCTGGCAGTAAGCAGCTCTGCCCAGCTTGACTTCATCCCGACTTCATCCCGACTGGCCCAGTCATAAAGCACAGAAACTTACTGGCTTCTCTAGATGCAGTGGCCTGTTTAGAAGAGTGAAAAGCGTTCAACTCAAAAAAAAAATTTGTTTCAGTTGCTAGTTTGCAGATCAAAATATGTATCACTTTTTAAGGAATCTTTACATTAATATTTATTATATAAATGCTCTAGTTGCTATTTCCATTCTATGTACACATCCATGTCATTTACGCTATGGCCTACCCAATTTACTGTATCTGTACTGCAGTTACACTTACCCATTTAACTATATCTTCACTGTGATTACACTTACCCATTTAACAGGACCTAAACCATAATACCCTCATCCATTTTAATTTTTTCAAACCGTTCTTAATGCATTATTCAATAGCCACTGAACCTTACCTTCCTGACGTATGTCTTTTTACAATTATATAATTTACAAAACCTTATTGTTACAAATAAGGTCATATTAGAAAGCACATTTTAATACATTTTAAATGTTATAACCTTAATGTTGAGGATATGAAATGTGCGTTTTCAAGCAAACCAACCTAAAACAATCTCTCCTTTTCACCTTTGCAGAATCTGTAGTGAGTTTGAGACAATCAGAGGCAAAGCCCTGAAGATCCCTGAGACAACGGAGGACATGATAGAGATGATCGCCTTCATTTGCCACACCAAGACCAAGGGGATTGAAGAACTCACCGCCAGAATAACGGTCTGTCTCAGGTGTATGTGCTCCTCCCTGAGTTTAGTGTCATAGGTGTATACACTCCTCCCTGTTCCAAACACATTCCCACACTTGTCTGTCTCAAGTGTATACGCTCATCCCTGTCTGACACAGGGAGCAGGTCACAGTATAACATTCTTTCTGTTACAGGAGGTCCAACGGCAGCTGAACTACCTACTGGATGTCTACATATTTGATGTAGATGACCTTAAACTGAACAGCACCGTGCTTGTCTGGCCTCAGAATATAAATCCATTCTTTGATCTTAATGCAGAGGTACTGTGAAAAATTGGGGCACCTCAATTTGATTTGTCTTCTTATTATAGTTCAGGTGTTGGCCTGCTGCCAAAAGGGCGACATTTATCCCCTTGGCTGAAGATGTCATAGACCTGTTTAAAGGGCACACTGGGTGCATTCGGCAGAGTATTCAGGGCTGAGGCACCCCATGTCTGCAGATGATGGAGAAGGCGAAGCAGAAAGGGGAGCAGGAGCTGCTGGCACAGAGGGAGAAGCTGATGCTGGAGCTGGAGAAGCTGAGCTGCAGGATAAAGGAGTTTGGAGAGTGCTCTGAGCTCGACTTGATTCCCCAGGTGGCTTAAGGGGTTTCATGTTTTCTTATGCCATCATTTCTTACATGTAGTATAGTTGTTATCAGTTTTTTTTACCAGTATTTCTGCCCCAGTGGTGCCATGCTACCCCCATCACAATACACAATAATTTCCCCTCAGTACGTGACTGAAGTGAGAACCATTCAGAAGCAGCTCCAGGATGCCGAGGATTCCATCATCTTCATAAACAAAGAGGAGGCTCTGTACCAGTGGGACCAGACCTTCTACCCTGAGGTGGAGCTCCTCAAAGAGAGCATAGAGCCGTACCAAAAGCTTTTTGGGCTAGTGCTAAAGTGGCAGCGAACAGAGAAGAGGTTTGTGTGTGTATTACATTTACATTTACATTTAGCAGACACTCTTATCCAGAGCGATGTAAAAAAGTGCTGCAGTTTAGAGGTTAAAGTGCAATAAGAAACTGAGCTACCTTTCCCAAATGACAACTACTGAGAGAAGGTATAAAGACAAATGCTGCAAAGGCGATAACATGATATTAATCAAAACTCATAACTTATACATAAAAGCACCATAATCAATGCATAATCAGCTTACACAAGAAGCGCAACCTAATCTAACCGTCAATAATCACAACATGAACATCCAAATAGAAAACAGTTCCTAGACTGGCGTGAGGTATTGCCGGAAGAGGTAGATTTTCAGTTTCCCCTTGAAGACCTCAGATCCTATGACTCAGGAAAGTCATTCCACCATTTCTGTGCAAGTAATGAGAAGAGTCAGCTGGCCGATATTCAAATCCATAAGGGAGGGACTGCTAGGCAACTGGCAGTGGAGGATCGCAAGGATCTGGTGGGGATACACAACGAGATTAGCGTGCAGATGTAGCCAGGAGCTAATCCGGCGGTAGCAGGGTGAGTGAGGATGAGGATCCGAATTGCAGCAGGGAGCCTGTGGATTTTGACGAGGAGGGGGTGGCATAAGTGAACTTCCTTTGTTGAAGACCACCCGAGCAGCAGCGTTTTGAATTAGCTGGAGAGGTCTGGTCGAGGAAGCTGGCAGCCCAGCCAGAAGAGAATTGCAGTAGTCCGGGCATGATATCACCAGTGCCTGGACCAGAAGCTGTGCAGATTGTTCAGTGAGGAAAGGATGGATCCTCCCGATTTTACTGAGGATGAATCTGCAGGATCGAGTCACTGAAGTGATGTGGTCCTTGAAGGACAGGTCATGGTCCAGGATGACTCTCAGATTCTTGACTGTGTGGCTTGATGAGACTGTGGTGCCTTCCACTGCGATGCAGACATCTTGGATTGGGAGTATGCTTGGCCGGGAGGAACAGCAGTTCCGTTTTGGCCATATTGAGTTTGAGGTGGCGATCAGACATCCATGACAGCATAGCGTAAGTTACAGCCTAAGTTACAAAAAGTTCAAACTTGCGTACATAAACAAAACAGTAACAATCAATAAGTGCACGATAATACTCAGCCTTCCCATATCGCACCGATGTTAACCAATTAAAACTCTAAGCAAACTATGTAGATGTGTTGCGTATGTGTTGCTTATGTGTGCTAATGTCTGCGAGTGTGTGTGTGTGGAGAATTGTTCCACCGGGGATGACTGTTTTCCACACTCAGAGGTGTGTGAGACATTGAAATGATCTTAGGCTAATCTAGACTTCATACTTCAAGGTGCTGCCATGAATATCCAGCTGTAAAGAGCAGGTAGCAATATGAAATACTGCCTGCTTATTTTTTAATGATAGAACAAACAAACCAAAAACAAGTGAGAATAATGGTTTATGCATGCCTCCTTTAACCTGATGACCTCCAGCACCTCTCTAATCTGACCGTTAACCCTGCACTCTCTGTTGGCAGATGGATGGACGGGGCCTTCCTTGACCTCAATGGGGAGAGCATTGCAGTAGAGGTTGACAAATTCTTTCGGGAGATCTACAAGACCCTCACGTTCTTCCAGCAGAAGCAGAAGAAAGTGGACCAGGAAAGGGCAAACATGATCAGTGGAAGACCATTGCCAAAAGAGGACAAGGAGAGCAATTTGGAAATTCCCGGCATCCTCATCTGTTCCACTGTCCTAGAGCAGGTCAAGGAGTTCAAGGTGCAGAAATAAAAACCCTTGTTTTTTTGTCATTTCTGCCCTTTGAGTATGAGATTTTGAACGGACTGATAGTCCATAGTGTCAAATGAATGTTTCTGTGACTGATTCTTTCAGAAAAAAAAGGCTTTTGGCTAACCAGTGACATTTAGCTATCTCTGTGTGAGCAGGAGTTCATCCCTACAGTCTCCATCCTGTGTAACCCTGGAATCAGGACTCGACACTGGGACCAGATTTCCAGCATCATAGACTACGACCTGACGCCTGACTCTGGCACCACCCTGCGCAAGGTGCTGAAGCTGAACGTGGTACCTTACCTGGAAAAGTTTGAGGCCATAAGCGCTTCTGCCAGCAAGGTGAGGAAGGCCATTTGTTAAACTATCGCCTCAGTCTTTCTTAAGGACATCAAATATGTTAAATTACGTTAGGATTGAAGGAGACAGGTTTATTGGAGCCATCCAACAGAGCCCTTCATCACCATCAATCAAACTTCTAGTAAATAGCTGTATCACCATCAGTCCAACATCTGGTTCACAGCTGGATCATCGCCAATCTCATAGCTGGGTCACCACAGATCTCATATCTGGGTCACAGTTTGTTCATAGATGGATAACCATCAATATCATAGCTGGTTCACAGCGTTATCACCATCAGTCACGCTGCATGATAACAGCTGGATCACAACAGATCTCACCGCTGGATCACCACAGATATCTCAGATGGCTCACAGATGAGTTATCACTGATCTTGCAGCTGGATTATCCCCAGTAGCTCAATTGGATCACCATAGAGCTCAGATTTATGTGTGTGTGTGGGTGCGTGTGTGTGTGTCTGAGAGAGAGAAAGTGAGAGTAGAAAGCTTCTGTGTGTGGGAGTGGCTTTGTGACCCATCTTGGCCTTCTGCTGATTCAGGAGTATTCCTTGGAGAAGGCTATGGCCAGCATGGTGGAGGTGTGGGACTCCATATCCTTCCACCACCATCCGTATCAAGAGTCTGGCGTGTCCATCCTTACCGCTGTGGACGAGATCCAGACCATGCTGGACGACCAGATTGTCAAGACCCAGACCATGCGGGGATCACCCTTCATCAAACCCTTTGAGGCAGAGATCAAGGCAAGGGGCCCCTTTTACACTGTAAACTGTTTAGGTGGAATCCTTTTGGATTCACAGCAATAATTCCTGACATCTCTCTAGCTGTATCAGCTCACTTTCATATGCTCTGATATGATTCTGTGGTAAAAAATAATAATTCCACCCTCTAGTTTAGAATCACAGGTGTTGAACAGTCATCCTAAGGTTTGGCAGGTGTCGGTGATAAAAGGGGTGGAGTTCTGCACAAGTGTGACAGGTGTGGATGTTATGGAACAGGTGTGGGAGGAGCGTCTGATCCGGATCCAGGAGACTATTGACGAGTGGCTGCGGGTCCAGGTGCAGTGGCTGTACCTGGAGCCAATATTCTCTTCTGAGGATATCATGCAGCAGATGCCAGAGGAGGGACGCCTTTTCCAGACTGTTGACAAGCACTGGAGGGAGGTTATGAGGCACTGTGGGAAGGACCCAAAGGTACAGGGACTGACACCTTAAGGGTTCTTTTGTTCAGTTGGTAATTAGAGGGGAATTACCCATTAACACGTAGGCTCTGAGATAGCCAGGTTGTTAATGAGAGGGATCTTAACCTTGTATACCTGTAGTCCCTGAAATAGCCATGTTGTTCAGTAGGTAATGGAGTGGGGCTTACCTTGAATAATATTTGTATGTGTTTTGATGTGTATTGAAGGTGGGCATGTAAAAGCTGGTATTTAATGATGATTGTTGTGTTTTACAGTATTGGGTCTGCTCTCACCCTCACTGGGGAAAAAAAACAAAATTAAGCAGCTATTTTCACATTTAACTCTAACCAATAAACCAACAGGTTTCTAAACAATGCAACCAATCAAAACCACACAGCCATCAAAACAGACTATGCAAGTCTACTCACCCTTTATCTGGGCCAGCCTGCTCCCATTAATGGAACCAACAGGCTGCGTGCTACACTGATGTTTGACTTTGTTTGTCTTTTGTTTGACTTTTGTTTGGTTAGAAGTGTCTGCTGTAATTCTAGATATGTGAAACAGATGTGTCGGCTGTAATTGTAGATCCTGGCAGCCACCTCCATGCCTTGCTTACTGGACAAACTGCAGGATTCCAACATTCTTCTGGATAAGATCATGAAGGGACTGAATGCCTACCTGGAGAAGAAAAGACTCTTCTTTCCTCGGTAGTGATCTTACTGATACATATTATTACAGTGACCATGTAACACTGTTCAATGTTAAGTTATCACTCAGTAGTTCAGTAATTACTCATCAAATGTTTCGTTGTGAAAAAGAGGACCGAGATTACTATTCCAAACCCTCATCCTGTCTACAGCCTGTTGGTTTGCACAATATTGTCATTTTATTTTGGTGACCAGCTATCAACTTAAACAATGAAACACACTGCTTCTTTTCATGGCTTTTCTTTTCTCAGGTTTTTCTTCCTGTCTAACGATGAGATGCTAGAGATCCTGTCAGAGACCAAGGACCCCCTGCGTGTGCAGCCTCACCTGAAGAAGTGCTTTGAGGGCATTGCCAAGCTGGACTTCCTGCCAAACCTGGACATCCAGGGCATGTACAGCAGCGAGGGGGAGCGTGTGGGGTTGATCCAGCTCATCTCTACCTCCGAGGCTCGCGGTGCCGTTGAGAAGTGGCTGGTCCAAGTGGAGGATATCATGCTCAAAAGCGTTCGGGACGTGGTGGCCCGATCCCTAGAGGTGAGGGACACCTTTGTGCGAGGGTGTGGGTTAGTATACATGTGTGTGCATATGTGTGTGTGTGTGTGTGTGTGTGTATGTATTTATATGTGTTTGTGAGTGTATCAGTGTATGCGGGTTTTTATATGTGTCTGTATATCACTGTGTGTGTGTGTGTTTGAAAATCAGTTTGTGTGGGTTTGTATATTGTATATGTGTGTGTATATTGGTGTGTCTTCATGGTGTCTCCACAGGCCTACCCCCAGAGTGTGAGGAGTCAGTGGGTCCGGGAATGGCCCGGACAGGTGGTGCTCTGCACCTCTCAGATATTCTGGACAGCGGAGGTCCATGAGGCCATCAGGAGCGGTCCTGAGGTAGGCCGTTTTTCACACTAGGTGTGCCCATGATGTCTGCAGACAGACACACTATGTTTATTATTTGGTTGTGTCACCGATCTCGTCTGCAGGGCCTGAGACAGTACCACCAACATCTGCAGAATCAGCTGAACGACATTGTGGCGCTGGTGAGGAGCAAGCTGCCGAAACAGACCCGTACCACCCTAGGCGCTCTGGTCACCATTGACGTGCATGCCAGGGACGTTGTCATGGAGATGGTTGAGAAAGGTAGTCCCAAACCTGAACCGCAGGGGCTGTGTATTTGGGCCAGGGATTGGCATGGCGGCTAAGGGGCTACACTTGGGTCATGACTTGCTTTTTGAATTTATATTCTGCTGTATAAATAATATAACGATTATTAGAATTAATAACGCAGGTTGAGCATCCCATATCCGAAATGCCTGGGACCAGAATTGTTTCGGATTTTGGAATATTTGCATGTACATAATGAGATATCTTGGGGATTGGACCCAAGTCTAAACACAGTTTTCAGTTTCATATACACCTTGTACACCTAGCCAGAATTTCATTTATACAATATTTTTCATTTTGAATTGAATGAAAACATTCTGCGGCATCGGTGGTTCGTCGGCTCGAGTGTACCCAATCCAGTCTGTTTCGGTCCACATGCAGTTAGCGTAGCGTTCCTAAACATTGTATTTGGTTTTACTAATGATCTTTTCTTAAGTGTTTTTTAAGTGTTTTATAGGAATAGAAAGGTAAAATATATGACCAACTGATGCTAAATACGAAAAAGTACATGGTGATTGGTCACAAACTGACCTCAACAGAGCGTCAGAGCGTCACATGGGCAAGTGAAGTCAGATCTGGAATTTTCTGCTTGTGCTGTCATGTTAGCGCTCCAAAAGTTTCGGATTTTGGAGCATCTCGGATTTCTGATTTTCGGATATGGGATGCTCCACCTGTATAACTAAATAGTAAAATTTTGACCTGAGAAAAAAAACTTGTGTAACTTTGTGTAAAATGTGATCGGGTGCATGAGGAACTCTGGCATCAAGCTGTAACTTGCACTGCCTTGTCCAGGCGTCTCCCACGAGACCGACTTCCAGTGGCTGGCTCAACTCCGCTACTACTGGGACCAGGAGAATGTGCGTGTCCGCATCATCAACTGTGATGTCAAGTACGCTTATGAGTACCTGGGGAATTCTCCCCGGCTGGTCATCACTCCACTGACAGACAGGTGCTATCGCACCCTGGTGAGTCACTATGTTAGCCGACAGGTGCTACCCCACGCTGGTAAGCTACTATATTAGACGAGAGGTGCTGGCACATGCTGCTGAACCAAAATTTTAGCTGACAGGTGCTACAGCATGCTGCTAATTAACAGCAGCTGATCATCCAGTTTAATTAAATATTTCCAGCACAGGTAGCCATTCTCAGGGAGCATCTTCTTCCTTCCCTCATTGCAGATTGGAGCTTTTTACCTGAGTCTGGGCGGGGCTCCAGAGGGCCCGGCCGGGACAGGCAAGACAGAAACTACTAAAGACCTGGCTAAGGCTCTGGCAGTTCAGTGTGTTGTCTTCAATTGTTCTGATGGGCTGGACTACCTGGCTATGGGAAAGGTGACTGCACATATTTCTGTCCATTTCTACGGGTAACCATGTGCCTTTTCTGTTACTATCACGCGCTCTACCTGTGACCTCTAAACCCTCCATTCCCACCCGTGACCATTATACCCTTCATACCTACTTTTTAGCATTATTCCGTCTATTTCAACTTGTAACCGTCACGCAGTACCTTCCTACCAGTAGCCACTACACCCTGTATTCCAACCTGTATCCACCACACCCGCCATTCCAACCTGTAACGATTATACCCTCCAGTCATACCTGTAACCACCACTATCTCCAGTCCAACCTGTCACCATTATACTCTCATTATGCTTCTATGCCTTAAGGCCTGTCTGTGTTTTCCAGTTCTTCAAAGGGCTGGCATCATCTGGTGCCTGGGCGTGCTTTGATGAGTTCAACCGCATCGAGCTGGAGGTGCTGTCTGTGGTAGCCCAGCAGATCCTGTGCATCCAGAGGGCCATCGAGTTGAAGTTGGAGGTCTTCAACTTTGAGGGTACCGAGTTGCGTCTCAACCCCAACTGCTTTGTGGCCATCACCATGAACCCAGGCTACGCTGGCCGCTCTGAGCTCCCCGACAACCTCAAGGTGTGCTCTGCTTTTTACACTTCTCTTTATGTTAATTGTCTAACGTTTCATTATTTTCTCTTTCTGATTTTATCTTTTCTTTTTTGTCAGGGGTTACTCCATTTCTCTTCCTATCCGTATTCCTTAAAATTCTAAATCTTAGTTCTCTTGTTTTATATGTCCCTCAGTCTCTGTTTTCTGGATTTGTATCTCACTGTCTTTATGCACTGTAATTCGGGCCTGTTCCACTTTTATCTATGTACTGTGGTTATGGTTTGTGTCTTACTCTCGGTTCCCTGTGGTAATAGACTTTTCCTCAGTGTCTGTGCACTACAGTTGTGGTTATCTCCCACCTACTCTCCAGGTACTATTCAGAACAGTAGCCATGATGGTTCCCAACTATGCCCTCATCGCAGAGATCTCCCTGTACTCCTATGGCTTCCTCAATGCCAAGCCATTGTCGGTGAAGATTGTCATGACCTACAGACTGTGCTCAGAGCAGCTATCATCCCAGTTTCACTATGACTACGGCATGCGAGCTGTCAAGGCTGTCCTGGTGGCTGCTGGAAATCTCAAACTCAAGTTTCCAGATGAGAACGAGGACATCCTAGTGAGTTTGGAAATAAGACATGTCACGGCGCCCCAAGTTTTATGTGTCAATAGTCATAGCATACCAAGTTTAATGGGTCAATAGTCAGGGTGCCCCAGGGTTGATGGGTCAATAGTAAGTGTGCTTCAAAGTTGATGGGTCAATAGAACAGTTCCACAGTAAGGAATTCACTGCTTTCAGCTTCTTCGCTCCATCAAGGATGTAAATGAGCCCAAGTTCCTGTCTCACGATATTCCTCTCTTCAACGGCATCACCAGTGATCTTTTCCCCGGTGTTTCCCTGCCGCTGGCAGACTACAAGGTTTGGCCTTTTTTCACCACTACAATCTAAATTTGTAATTGGTTGTTTTAACAATAATAACACTGTTTGTAAAATGCGTAATTTCTGTCATAGATTACAATGAAACATTATTTACTGAAACAATTCCTGTTTACACCAGCAGAGAGAGCCATTACCAACATTTTCCGTCCTATAATTTAAACTTGCACCTGCAACATGTCTGTCCATTTCTTAAACCACTATATCACACATGCCCTGTATACCAACTGACCTGTCTCACTTCCTGATTCTTCATTTGATTGGAAGCTCTTCCTGGCATGCGCCCACGAGTGTTGCAGGGCTCACAACATACAGCCGGTGAAGGTCTTCCTAGAAAAAATGATCCAGACCTATGAGATGATGATCGTTAGGCACGGGTGAGTGCTTTCCAATAAATAACTAGCTAAATCTTCACAAATGTCTTCCACATATGTTTATGTCGTTGAAGGATGAAAGTGAAGCTGTGGTCATATCTGTGGTGTTTCAGGTTCATGCTGGTGGGGGAATCGTTTGCAGGGAAGACAAAAGTGCTGCACGTGCTGGCCGACACCCTGACGCTAATGAACGAACGAGGGTACCTCCAGGAGGAGAAAGTCCTGTATCGAACCATCAACCCCAAATCCATCACCATGGGCCAGTTATTCGGCCAGTTTGACCCAGTCTCCCACGAGGTATCGCTCCTTCTGTTATTGACATACTACAGAGCTTTTACCCAGAGCCACACCCATACAGTGACTCTCAGTGTTAAGAACCTACCTCAGAATGAATTACGGTTGACTGTGCTCAATCTTGCTCTGGAATTAGTTTGTTATAAAAATTTAACTGGGATTTTTTTGTTGCTCAATTCTTTTCAATTTTAACTAATTCTAGTACTAACATGCATTTTGAATTTGGTATATACTTGCATGCCAATTGAACAAAAATTAGTTAAAAGATTTTTTCAGTTAATTATGCCGAATGAATACCTGTGTTGTGCTCTCTCTCTCACGCTAAGACTTATTGGTGCTGCTTCTGTGTGTGCGTGTTTCTCAGTGGGCGGACGGGATCGTGGCCAACACATTTCGGGAGTTTGCTTCTGCCGAGAGCCTCGAGCGCAAATGGGTAGTGTTCGACGGGCCGATAGACACGCTGTGGATTGAGAGCATGAACACAGTGCTTGACGATAACAAAAAGGCAGGCATTGTCTCCACATATACAGCATTAGAGCATGAACACAGTGCTTGACGATAACAAAAAGGCAGGCATTGTCTCCACATATACAGCATTAGAGCATGAACAC
>JAOYSI010031085.1:0-31040 GCA_025775065.1 Hiodon alosoides
TATCGAACACCTTTGGGATGAACTAGAACGGAGATTGTGAGCCAGGCCCTCTCGTCCAACATCAGTGTCTGACCTCAGAAATGCTCTTCTGAAAGAATGGGCAAAAATCCCAACAGACACACTCCAAAATCTTGTAGAAAGTGGAAGCTGTTATTGCTGCAAAGGGGGGACCAACTCATTATTAATGCCTATGGATTTAGAATGGGATGTCATAAATGCTCCTGTAGGTGTAATGTGTAGGTGTCCCAACACGTTTGTCCATATAGTGTATTTCTGATATAGAAGCTAATAAAAGTAAGATCGACCAATAGAATGCGAACGTGCACAAAGTGTTTAATGTAAACTTTTCTAACTCTCATCACATACTCATAAGCATAGATTCTACAGAGATTCTGAAATTAATGACGCAGAACAATGGAGTTCGAATGGAACGCTTCCTCCCTACCGGTGCCATCGGGTCCTTTACATGACAGAGAGAGGGCTGGGAGAAAAGTGTCCTTAAAACAAGGCACTTAAACAGGGATATATACTAATCTACAGTAGCTAGAGCAAAACCAACAGATTCTGAAACTGCGTAATACGAAACATCCGCAGGATTTCATGTTGAAATAGTTTTTTTCCAATTGTCCTACTAAAAGAAGACAATCTGAATAATCACAGATTCTCAAAGGTAAACCTTTTCAACCTTTCATTCTAACTGGCCCTTCTTTCCTACAGAAGTGTTTAAACAAAAATCTTGTGTAGAACCAGGTTCATTCAGAGTGAGGCAGTTCAGTCAGTTTAAGAGCGTAAATCGGACTTTACGACCATGTTCTCCTTCCTCAGTGAGCAGGGCGGTGTTTGTTTAGTGTCCGTTCAGGAAGGCTGCTCCTTGACTCAGGCTCATTTATTCTGTTTGGACTGGTGATATTCTGCCCTCCCACGCTCTCAAAACAGTACCAGCGAATTCCATCAATTACAGTGTTGGAGGGGGGGATTTGAAAGCGTCTCAATGTCTCAGAGGTTAAATATTTATGATGAAAAAGCTGAATTATTTTCTTCAATATCAGAAAAATATATATATTCTGGTGCACGTGATTAGCATGCTTGCTCTCTTGGAACTGAAGATCCAAAATTGGTTTTGAAATTGGCTGAGACAGGCTTGGGGCTATAGATTCACGTCCTTTGGAGGGGAAAATATCCAAGAGTCATGGAGTGGAGGATCGCCCTTTGAACAAGTGGAGAGGAAAGCTGCTCGGCACACTGACGGACCGTTATTTTAACGCAAGTTCCACAACATCCTGGAGAGACGTTTTTAATGTCTTTAATGTACTTCTGCCACGGTTAAGCAAGAGCCACAGAGTGCAGACGGAAACTGAAATTTAAATGTCATCTTTAGACTCATCGCAAAAATGTTCCTGTAACTTTCATTTGTTTGTCAATACATTTGATTTTGTCCAACTGCCAATCAAAATCTAAGGCACTGGTACGCTTGCTGGATTTTATTTTATATTTGATGAAACAAAGAACAATATATTGTAATACTGTATCACGGACTTGCACAATGTAACACAAGTATTCAAATGTGACATGCGTTTTCCCACGGACCCAATGATGGCTGAAGATTCTTCATATGATAGCTTAAGATTTCAACAGAGTGCCAGCACAGCTAGTTTGCATGGATAACTGCTTTAGATAACACTAAGGCTGTTTACGCATGCTCAGCTCAGCGCAACCACATACAAATTCTCTTTCAATTACTTGCATGAAATGAAACCTTTATAGCCACAAAAAAGTGACCCACTGCAGCCATTGCTCCCCATGAACAGAAGAGACAGAAGCCGTTGTTTATTGCACAAAATAGAGGTTTTCAAAAATGATTGCCCCACTTACAAATGTTTGCAAGGCTGTACTTTATCAATAGACTGTGGCTATAATCCTTGGGAACATTCCTGTGCAGCTATTAAAAGGACATTGGTGTGAGTTTGGTGTAAATGCAGGCTAGCTACAGCAAGCTAACAGGTCTCAAAGTAGCTTGTCAACTTATTAATGATGCTATTTTGCCAACAAGTTGAAACTAACAAGCCAGCTGACCTTATTGTGCTAAAATGGAATAGCACAGCAAAGCATTATTCAGGCCCGATTCAAGCATTCAGCTTATTTAAGTATGCTCCATTACCTGGAAAAAAGGAAGAAGTAAGTCTGCTGTACGTTGTCCATTAACCTTTTCAAATGAAACTAAGATTAAACACTCTCTTCCAAACAGGAGCAACTAAAAAGACGTACACTGCGCACTTAATCGCAAACAAATGCACACATGCGTTAACCGGTATAGACAAATACGATGCAAACACGCCATCGCACACAAGTCTCACATACGAACACAGAGATGCATTCAAACCTAGGTTCTCTGTGGCACTCCAGGGAGAGATACCATTCGGAACCTTTCTGAGAGTTTATGAGGGTTTATTAGGAATTGTATTAAATTACTCATTTAACTAGAAAGGTGCTAAATTCACACGCAAGGAGAGAAGATCAATGCCTCACACATATGAACTCATTGTTACCGCTTCAAACAATTATCCCGTTACAATGCACTCGTGTGGGAGAGTGATAAAAAGCAAACCCAATGAACTGAAAAATTCTGATTAAAGTTCTGAGTCATTTTTCCTCCAGAACCTATCACCACACCGCTTCCTGATCCCAGGGGCTGTCTGCGCTCCCTCCCCCAAAACCTGTCCCCTGTCATACACGTCCCAATCATTACACAGGCACATGTTGAAAAATCTATCTCGCTGTCACTTAGGACCATTGATGGCCGTGGCTTGACCATATAAATCAGCAGTAATAGACATACACAGGCTGACTTTGTCTATAATTAAGTCTAATGGTTGGGATTGAACAGTATCGGGGGGATGGGAGGTCACTTCAAGGACCCGGTTAAAAGACTACGGTGTGGCCTCGTCTTCATATCGACCCTTCAAAGGTGAACGATTTATGAACCTGAGGAGTGTCAGTGTATAGGTTTACCCAAGGACAGATGGAACTGCATTCGAAGAACCCATTTGTGCCTTCATTTTCTTTGTAGTGTGGAGAAAAAAAGTCTAACAATTGTGGAAATAATTGCATTGACCTTCAAGTGTGGGTTCAGGCCATGCAACACGCGATTAATGTAAGCAGTGACTCGGACAACCTGGTCCCAAAGTGATAACTTGTGAGGACATTCAAAAGCAACATTCAGCTTCAAGCTTTAATCTGTATTCGGTTTTCAATTAAACTGGGTATCCCTGCTTTAACACTGTTTTTGCCCATCGCTAGTCAAGCACGGCAGAAGGGAATCACTTTGTCACCACAGCAACTGGCTCCGGCTTTTGCATCCCTATCGTCGTCATGCTGAAAGGCCCCTTGAGCAGTTAGAAAAATCAAAAATCCCAACAGCAACATTTCTGAAGTAAAAAATATGGCTGTCCGTCAAGACAAGTCGGTTAAAGCCTCGGCTTGTCAACAAAACCCAGTGAGGACTTCAGGGCTGGAGGTGTGGTCACTGCTGGATCTAAGGTTGCTTGTTGTCTTTGGTGATTTTGGAAAGTGCATTAAGGTCAGCTACACCACGTTAAAAAGGTTCACTTTTAACCCCAGTTCTTCATTCGGGGCTTAGACTGCTATTGAGGTGTTGGTATTGACTGATCCATGTTGTCTTCCACTCGCACTTCCCAATCAATTTTCCTTAACGACGATTCAATTATTTGATAGGTGCGTACAGGGGTCCAAAAAGCCCATTTAATTCAAATGTGCCACGCGTCTGTCTCGAGAACACGCACAGGAGAGGTCCGGGCACACCCACCAGCACCGGCTGAGGATTACACTAATTGCGAACAGCGTTTAACGACTTGTGATCCCTCAGTAGGGGCAGGAAGTAGGGAGAGGAGTTGAACGAGAGGACGGCGTCCGAGGAGCAGGGAGAGCGAGAGTCGGCGCCGGCAAAACGTTACGGAAGAATTTCCATTTGAATTGTTAATTTCGGTATTCTGTTAGTTTGTTGTTTTAGTTTGTTGTGTTTGAGGTGAACCCGTGCGGGGGATCCTTGAAGAGCGTTTTTGTTGTTTCTTTTGTTTGTAAAATAAAGCCGGCAAGAAAGCCGAGAACCCGGAAGTGTATTTCGAGATTTATTCCGAACCAAGCAAGTCGGCGTGCTACACCAATCCTGCGCCTTGAAAGGCACAGGAACCTTATGCCTCTAAATCATGATGAAACTTGTTGCTGTGACAACATGCTTCCTTTCAACCGCCCTGGCGCTTGACTGCTTTTATATCAATACCACTTGAGCATGGCTGAACAGCTGGGATATACAGGTAGTCTGTCACTCTAGTGGACATTCATGCTCAGTTCTGTCACCAAGAGGAAATTGGTTGACTCCAATGAAGCTAAAATAAATTCATGTTATGCCTTAGTAGCCCACATCATTGGCTGTGGTTGGATGAATAAAGTCCATATTCCGCCTGCATTTGACTAGTTATGTATATGATAACGGTAAAGGTATGACTCCTCTGCAGTTCTCTGCCTAAAATTCTAGCTCTGTGATTATTGAGCCAATCCTTATAAACTAATAAATCTTGGACAGGACTGTAAATGAACCAAACACAAACTGTCAGTGTCTTTTGAGGACGCCAGCTGACTAAAGGCCTCACTCAAAGGCAATGCAGTGAATTTAACTGATCTTATAAAACAGCATGCTTATTATAAACGAGTGGTGCCAGTCAGCTGAACTGGGTAAACTGCTCAACGGTGAGGTTTCTAATGGAAAATTGGTCATGTAGGTGAAGCGTGAAACAAAAAACACAGCTTCTAGATTCCTGATGCCATGCCACGTTGACAGCAACTTAAAGTCTGAAAGCTATCTTACAGTCTGGTTGTCTGATTACTCCATTAGACAGCCTACGTGTTTTAAATCATTTGTATATGTGGGGTTTGTTTTGACTGTCTCACTGGATTTGCTGTCACTGAGTAATCCTTGATCGTCCGTCCCCCACAAACGGCTGTTCTAAATGTCAGTAGAATTTTGTCCTACATAATTTATCAAAGATTGTTGCTTATATTAGAGCTAAAATTATATGATGGAATTGTGAGAAAAATGATGTCATTGGTCGATATTTTCAACTGCTGTTTTCTAGGCCCTAACCAAAGTAAAATCTGCAGCCTCAAGTGCTCTTCAGGTACGGAAGCAATTTTCCCTACGCCTGGCTGAGCATTTCCCAGGGAGCTGCGTTGGGGTTTGAACACAGTATTTCGTCCATATCGTTCCGGTCCGAGTAGCAGCCTATTCAGTTTGTTTGGTGAGGGAATGCCGAGCGGCAGGATTCCCTCCCTTCCTCTTCAGCTTCTCTCAGTGCCCCCCCTCGTTCCCCTCACAGATGCACTAAATCTGAATGCGGACGTGAGGCGCAGGTGTTCTGCACTGATTTAGGAGACAAACGGTGGCGCCGGGTGACAGGCAGTGACTCATGAAGATCAGCCATCATGAGCCTGACAGGCCGGCATTTACATGAGAGTGTTCGAGAGGCGTGTGTCTGTGTGCGTGTTTTTGTGTGTGTGTGTGTGTGTGTGTGTGCGTGTGTGTGTGAGTGTGTGTGTCTGTGTGTGTGTGAAAGCGCGTGTGCGTGCGTGTGCTTGTGTGTGTTTGCGTGTCTTAGGGAAAGAGACAAAGAAGGAATGAGTAACACTCCGGTCTGACTTCTTGCAAAGAAAATGGCTTTCAGGGGTTTTTGAGGACATTAAACATGAATTTCATTACATCTAACAAACAAGTTATCCAATGGCCTAATATAAGAATGTTCAAATGAAAGGCTTTGATTTTGAGTACACTGAGCATCAAAGAAAAGGTAGTACCTGCAAACATATTCACAAGGTTAATTGCAACCAGTCTTTGTGCAGCTAATTTATATTTGTCATGGAGCTAGAGTGACCAACAACCTTGTGAAACAAAACCAGCTGTCAGTATGTTATGCCTTCTTGATTCTGTACCTTTCCTTTTATGGAGCATTGGCAAGCCTGCGGCTAGTCTCCACTCTTACCCTTAAATGTGACATTTAAGAGAAAAGAAGAATAAATCAAATTCTCACCAGTGTCAAACTAACAGAAACTAATCACATAGTGCTTGTGCCAAATCATGATCAGCCAAAAACATTTTTTCTTAAGTAAGAATTGTGATAAGACAATTGTGTTTTAATCAGTGCCCATGGCCACATCATCTTCATCTCAGAAAGCTGAGAGTCTTCTGGGTAGGGTGCCGATAGCCTGGTGAAACCTATGCTTGGAAGATAGCCAATGGAGTAGCTTCACCTTCAAGGAACTTACCATCAAACAATGACATGATTTAATTTGAACAGAACTGTACACCAGTTTCAATCACATGTTGCTGATGATTCTGAGGGCGATTGTGTCAGTGACTCATGACAAACAGCAGTCTAGGCTAAAGGCCAGCAGACCAGCTTTTAAAAATGCAAGGGAAAGGTGGCACAGTACGTGGGATCCTGTCATATATTGGTATGAATTTTGCGTTAATTGCAAGCTAATCATTTCTACATACATGCCTAAATCTGGAAAACAAAAATTCTAATCTCACGGTTTTTTTATATGGTTGCATTCTTCTCAATTCAGTTTTTACATTCAAAAACACAGACCCTGAAATTATGAAACATGTAAAAACAGCATATGTCCAATTATTCCAAGGCTATAACAGTGGTATAAAACACATGAAAGGAAGAAAAAGTCAGAAAATGGGATGTTTCGGACATGGGCTCTCCCAGACATGCTAAAGGATTCTTCAGTCCCTGAGGTTTGTGTCCGTCTGTGCTAGAAGACCCCCGCGGCCCGAGACTAATAGCATCTCTCAGGCTTTCTCTAAATGCTCAGAGCAGACCCAGCACACCACGGATCAGCTTTGAACTGCCTAAAATAAATAAATTATATAACCCCTCTGGTCTCTTGGAATTCGTTCTTGCGTTAGTTCTATCTTTAATTCTAGCCCGACAGTGAAAACAGAGTAAGCCAGCTCTAAGGTCTGGTCTCTTAATTATTTACAAAATGTAGAGATGTACAAATGCTTCGTTAGATGCCAGCGTTCTGTACACCCCCCCAGTCCCGTCAGGTTCTCCTTCGCACTTCCCTGCTTCCTGTCAAAGGGTAGACTGGAGGCCTGCCTGCAACCTCAGTGTGTGCCACTCTGGCTTATTCAGGGTGACTTCTGCCGCTCCCTGCGTCACTGGTGCCTGGTGACGACTGGAGTGGAAAATGTGCTAAAATACTGATTAAATTGGGAACGGCTGCTCTATGTGATTTCTCCAAGATTGTCGGCACGCTGAAAGAAAATCCATCGAAAGCCATTAAATTCCTAGCATGTTTCCGGTTGGATATTTAATAAGAATTAACTGGATTCTTATGAAGAACCGAGTGTAACTTTAGCATTGATAAGGTAACTTTGAGAGGACTGCGAACGATGAGAAAGCAACGCTCAGCAGTATGGTCCCGGCAATCATATCATTTTGAGCTATAAGAGATAGTGTGTGTGCAGGTGCATGTGTGTGCTTGAAGCAACTCCTAAGAGGTTCCAGAATTTTTTTTTTAATTTAAGAAAAATACCAACAAAAAATCACTTAGCATGGCAATGGACAGCTGGAGCTGCAAAGATGCCATGTGGCAAGACGGACTCAAAAAGGCCACGCCAGCACATGCATTGAGATCATAGCACAGGACCCCTTGGCAGATCACGTCAGAGTAATCCTGGGCGTATGTTTCCAGTGCCTCCGGACACCGGGAACGAGGAGAGTGTACGCGGCAACCCAGCCATGTTATCCAGAGTGACGCCATGAATCCCCCCATCACCCTGTTCAATGGGGAGGCCCAAGATCCACATAGAGCTAATGGCACATAACGCACGCCCTTGCCTCTCGGAGAATGCTCATCTATCACGGTTGAGGCGCACGCCCACGTTTGCACTTTGATGATGATGTCTTTTCTTCTTCCCCCCGGACTGATACTGCCTTCGTGACAGTTCCTTGTGACACATTCGTTATTTCCGCAGCCTTTGTCACTGGATTCGGCTGCTAAGGGCGCATCAACAACTGCGCCCCCTTGTGACCGTGAGGCAGCTTGCACATTTATACACACACAATGGCAGGACTGCTGGGATGATCAAAGTATTATTTGCATGCATGTTGCATTTCCCTGCACCCTTTCATTTTATTCCACCATCCACGTTTTACAGCCGACACTATACACAGCCCAGAATGGGGATGACATTTTCAAAATTACATTTTACTGTCTCTCCACTGTCCAAACCGTGGAGACAAACACTCAATGTAGGGAGATACTACTGCTTACTTCCTGAGTCCTGATGGAACTATACAAAATTTACAATCCCTTAAAGGAAAGAAAGAAATAAAATCAAGAGAGAGAATTACAGCCGTGCTATAACAGTGTCAGTGTAATAAGATCAGGGTCAGCTGTGATTCATCAGACGTGTAGATGGTTTTCACTGTGACGGATTACAGTGTCTGTCCTTTCTTTCATTCAATTCGGCCTCAGTTCTCCATTTGGGAGAGCCACCATGAGAGAAAAATAATATAACTGTAAAATACACAAACACACACACTAATCAGCATTGCTAATCATCTGAGAGCTAAAGGGCAAAAAGACATGCAAATAAACCAGCCTGGACTGCACAGCAAACACACACAAAAACAAACAAGAGCACGTGCACCAGCACACATTAGCATAATTTATTTTCATTTCCTAAGCCTATCCCTCAGCCCCCCCTTCATAAGGGAAACCATGTGCCATAACACATAACACAAACCTAACAAAGCAGACCCTTCAACAGCAGCTTCTGCTTTCTCACTGCACAGATTGATTTTGAGTCTACCTTTCTCCCAGGCCCTCAGAAAGTTCTTATAGCAGAAGCACATGCTATTCCCTGCATGCATTTCCCATGTCCCTCTCTCATCCTCTCACGAACAGGGCAGGAAGTTCTACCTGCCTTCCATTTCTCTCCGCTTGGATGACAACCTGTTTGAAGTAATAAAGCATGAGAAGTCCCACACATGTGGGGTTTTCATTTTGATCACTGAGTTGATCACTACACAACCTTGATCGCATGATAAGCAAACAAGCTGCACATCGGGGACATTTTAAGATGCTGTCCATTGAAATCATTTACTGTTTTCCGAACCAAGCTCAACCTCCGCCAATCAGAGACAAAGGAGATCCAGAGAATTTTACTCAGGGATTAGCATGGCCGCAGCGGGTAGCAATAAGGCGGGGCGTAACGTGATTCGGCAGCCGGCACATTTGAGCTACGGATCTCTCGCTTGTTTGACGCACAGCGCTGTTGAAGGATAGGGAGAACGTCACGGTGAGTGCCACGATTATCTCTGCATTGCTGAAGGAAGAGGGCAGGCAGAAGACACACCAGCAGGTTTTCTCATCTCATCTCCATCAGTACAATGGTAACAGGTGGAAGCATAAAGTTTAAAAGATATGGGGCCTCCTGGGTGGCTCAGTCAATAAATGTGCACGCGAGTGCAGATTTTTATATTCAGGGGGAATCCAGATCACGCGATTTGTCGATTCACCCCACCGGGGGAGAACAATTGGCGTTACCTGGTCTGGGTGAGATCGGTATAGCTGATCTCAGTTCGTCGCAAACCAGCTTTACCCGCGGGCTTTGATAGCCTCTGCAGGCTATTTCTATGTCAACATGGTTTAATGTGAATAGTTTAATTTATTTTATTGTAGTGTTTGTCATGGTTGTTGCGTTCGCATGACTTTAGTCAAGTCAAAAACAACAAGGAAACCAACCAGATTTTCTGTAGAAAACACATTAACAAACTGTTAAGCCAATTATATGCAAGATCATTAAACAGGTAAAGCAACCAGTTTGTTTATTTTTAAGTTAAAGAGTCAGCGCTGACAAGACGAGTGACAGTCTTCACCTTTGTTTCGGCTCTTTCGCCGATTTGGACCTCTTTGTTTCGGCTCCCACTTACTCGTTTGTTACCAAGTCAGAGCTTATCCAAGACCTTATAATTGTAACGTTCCAAAGGGTACAGGTTAAGGGGAACCCAGTTGCAGTGCTGATAGAGAAAGGTCAGACAGGCGTGGGTCGAGTACTGGCAGGAGAAAGCAATCAAGGGTAGTCAAAGACGTGGTCGGGAACAAAAGCAATGGTCAGGCGATCAGAGTTATAAGGAACATACAAAGACGAGCTCGGGCAGGGCAGGGCAGGGCAGGGCAGGGCAGGGCAGGGCAGGGCAGGGCAGGATGTAACAGCAGTGAGCACTCAAAGACACCACAATGAAACTGACAATACTTCACAAAGAGTGAGGGTTAGTGAGGGGTTTATATGTGCAACAGAACACTAAGTCGGGAGGTGCAGGGCCAATGGGAGCAGAAGGTGACTGTTCAGGGCCAATGGGAGCAGAAGGTGATTGAAACAGTGCACATGGGCTTCAGGAATGTTAATTGAATTATTAGATGGAAAGAGTTGAGAGAAGTCCCTGATAACATCTACTGAGGAACTGGGGCTGTGTTGTGACAATAATGTTATTATAACAAATCAAACACCTTATTCAAACCTAATTCTATCTGACTTAATACCTTAATACCTTTTTTTCTCTCAGTACACTACTACCATGCAGAGCCAATTGTATTCTGTACAGTGGCCTATTTTCCAGGGCGAAGTTGTTCTTGGGCTAACAGAAAAATCACACAGCAATCGACTACAGCAAACATTGTTAAGATTGTTAAGGGTTTATACTAGCTTTATTATGGTAACGGCTAAACGTGTCTAACATGGGTTTAAAACTATTTTAGTCTTAAGCTGATTCGTGTTGCAGCAGACAACCTGCCTGCGATCTTTAATTTTCTCAGTGCTCTGACGATGATAAAACATGCCATATAACAGCTGACCAATCTGCAGTCTTGTTTTTTTTTTCTGTGTATCTTAGCCACAGCTGTAGACTCGATCGCTACGGACAGCGCATTGCTCCCTGGGGTCCAAAACAAGAGTGCCATTACTTTGGTCTTCAGCTCAACAAGTGAACCGTTTCTCACGTAGGAGGTTGTGCCTGTGGTGCGGAAGTGAAGGGACCTATTCGATTCCTATTCAGGGGTCCTGTTTGCTGAAACATGTGGGTTCATTATTGTAAATCTAAAATGAAATAGTGCATTACCATTAGTATCATTTAATTTGTAGGACAACATTTTCTACAACAAAGAGAGTTTAACAAAGTGTTTTAAGTTTATTTTTAAGAGGATTTGCGTTAAGATCTTGTCTAATGTATCCACGTGTATCGTGTCTAAAGTATCCACACATATCCTGTCTAATGTATCCACACGTATCCTGTCTAATGTATCCACGTGTATCGTGTCTAATGTATCCACACGTATCCTGTCTAATGTATCCACGTGTATCGTGTCTAAAGTATCCACACATATCCTGTCTAATGTATCCACGTGTATCGCGTCAAAAGTATCCACACTTATCCTGTCTAATGTATCCACCCATATCATGTCAAAAGTATCCACACGTATCCTGTCTAATGTATCCACGCATATCATGTCTAAAGTATCCACACGTACCCTGTCTAAAGTATCCACGAGTATCGTGTCTAAAGTATCCACGCGTATCGTGTCAAAAGTATCCACGTGTATCGTGTCTAAAGTATCCACGTGTATCGTGTCTAAAGTATCCACGCATATCATGTCTAAAGTATCCACACGTATCCTGTATAATGTATCCTATATATCCATATATATTTAAATAGTTTTTCACCTTCCCCATATATCACTGTATATTATTAAAAAAACCAAAAAATAAAAATGCCACATGGTCAGGTATTGCCACATACCAATATTTTCACATTTTATTACTTTTCTGAGAATCCGGAAGTGTCTTATTTAGTGGGTAATAACTGTAAATTATATGTATGTCCGCAAAAAACTAAATCTCTCAGCATGGGTTGAATGACGAACAATATATCATTGGGCTGATTATTTTAGCACAGATTAGCAAGGCTCTCTGGGATTTGTAGTACACGGAGTGTACAACATGTGTGCCAGAGAGACAAGAATCACAGTCACCCATGCGCCCGGGAGAGAAAAGGGAGGGGGATGTTAGTCTTTAAACTGCTTTTTGCATGCCACCCACAAAAGTGAGCTCATGAATATGCAAGTGACCCTTTTTCGTGTCACTGAATTGAATGTTACAGATTTAAATACTTGCACGCACACACACACACACAGTGTAGACATACCCTCTCGAGTAGCTCTCCTATCCCCTCTTCCTACTGTAGGATTGCATAAGCCCCATATAAACCCATGTCCCAGAAGACACTGCAGTTACCTTTTTCCAAAAATATTCACTATCCACTAAGCCAATAACAGTCCTGCAGCAACTATAGACGTATAGCTTATTGCCATCTCAGAAGTGTACTCGAGTTATGATTTATGTTACCCTGTGAGACTCAGAGTGGGCGGTTAACATTCACTTCCCTAAAATCATGACGTCCCTCAAAGACTCAACACAAATGCCACGTGGTTGGTATTTGAAAGGCCAATTTTAAACAGGGAAGAACGTCAGCCACACGGATGTTGTGTCTTTATTGTGAATTTACCCACATCTCACTGATGGCAGTGATGACAGGAGGGGGTGAGGTGGAGGGGTTTCTCACTGCTGGAGAAGCCAAAAGGTTCCTGAAGCGCAGGAGACGATTCCATTAACGCCGAAGGGGTCGCGATGCACAGCGGTTGACTCTGCGCAAATCGCTTTTTATAAACGGCAGAGCTCTGATCCACGTGGGGCTTTCGCAATCACCTTCGTCTGGGTCCTCTAATGCTCGGTAGTAGGGGATCGTGCCAGGAAAATGCCAAGACTGTTAGAGCTATCTAATTAGGCCCCGGAAAGCCACAGGAACAAGATAGTAGACAGACAGAATTCAACTGAAGCCTTTGTAGCTACATTAGAACAAACGCCAGGGAGAGTGTGAATATGGAAAATGGGAGATTCCGGCCCCAGTAAATGGAAAGCTGGCTAGGAAGACAAGACCCATAATCCAGATAGACAGATGGGTGCGAAGAAAGGTCTCTAACAGAAGAGGATGAAGGAAGTAAATGAGCAGCGACAAAAAGAAAACCGCAGAGGAACCTACAGCTTCCTGTCACATGCTGTCTGAGATGGGAGTACAAATAACTGCGCTGTGGAGAAGAACCATGTGGGGAGAGCAATGCAAGTTCATTTAACCGCTTAGCAATGGTGCTGAGCTATGACCTTCTTTGTTAAAGAAAATTAGTCACACAGGTAAATAGAAGTCTACATCTGAAGAAGCATTAAATATACCGTTACAAATAAACCTCCGTGTCCAGTTCCTATGACAACAGTCCCTCAGAACATCTAAAGTAACAGCAAGAAACGATGTAACAGCATCTAGGGTGACCTCCGAGGGAAAGAGCTGAGTCTATTACAGTGGGGATTCTCTTGCACATTGGCACCAGCACCTACAGCTTCTCTGGGCAGGTATTGTGTTGGAGAGGCAAAGGCTACGCGCATTACAAACCCCTGAGGCATGATCCTTGCCACTGAATGGCCACAGTCACCTTGAGGACAACGGAACTAGAAGTCTAGGAAGCTTGCAGCACTCTTTCACCACCACCATCTCTGTCTCTGACACACAACTGAATTACTTAATCACAAACCAGTGGAAGACTGAAAGACTACGTAACACCGAATAAAATATCAACCTTTCTCGTCGCTGTGACTTAGTCGCTTCGTTGGTACATCTTTCTAGATTGACCTGCATGGCCCACGACTTTAAGTGTTATCCTAGAGAAGTGCTTGATATTTAGTGGTGGGATTGAAGTTGAGTGCCTTTGCTTGAGGATACAACAGCGGTGCAAAGATTTGATTCAGCAACCTTCTGGTTTCAAAGGGCAGATGTTGGTCCAACACTTTAAACATCTTTCCACATGCTAGCCCAGAGAAACACCACAGGATATATCCCCACCTGGAAAAACATGGATGATTGCCCAGTTAATCCATGTTTGACTAATAAACACTGCAACATGTCACAGTTCTTAGCACAGATAAAGATATGTTGGAAATAACTTGGAAATTCTTTCAGGAACCGAACAACAAAACCGGCATGAGAGCTGAAACAAGACTAGAACTTCCTCAAGGGCAAACTGAGTCGTAATTGATTCAAAAATTGATTGCTCTCTGTAACAAGCTAGATATCAAAGCACACACAATTCATGCATTGATTTCCTTAATGATGCAACTTTCCAAACTGGCAAACAAAGAATGCGCTTTGGTCTCGGATTAGCGGTTTCATTTAGATGCATTTATACTGATTTCTACACAGTTTAGAAGCACAAATTAACGTACAGCACAGACTTCTCAGTGTAGCACTTCCTTAATAACAAATTGCTCAAACTTTATTTTTCCTCTGTTGTTTTTCCACTGTCAGCCTCCACTGGCAAAATGATACAACACCATTACTGAATCGGTTGCTTACTGCTCTAGACTTATCTTAGTGGAAGACAAACAGAAATCTTAAACAATATCCCTAAGCAACTGCCTCTCCAAAGTCATTTCTAAATCTCTGTGGGAGGGCTGTGAGCCTAATCAACAGAGATGCCACATTCTCCTGCCAATTCCGGTACCTTCTTTGGCTTGGCATTCCATTGGGTTATTAATGTCTTTTCTCATATATGCAAAGTTCCCTGCGACCCCTGTACTGTCAGCAGAGAGCTGGGTTCTTTCAAAAACTATATCTGCCAGGCATGTCTGTTTTTCGGCACTGGTTTGGTTCTTTACTGTTTCATTGTGAAAGTCACTAAGTAAAGAGGTGCATGGGATATGAGAACAATGAGCCAACACCAGGGAAGGAGTTGAACTAGGGTTCAACTACCTAACTCAAAACTATTGTTAAACCACACAAGAGAAAGTGGCTGTATTTCTTGCACATACTAATCTTTACACAATGGATCCTCATAACAGCCCCCCCCCAAAAAACAAAACAAAACAATGTGCTTATGTTCTTAAGCAGAAAACCTGTTTCTGTTGGCCAGACCTCCACTAAGAGGTCTCTGTGCAGTCCCCCGGGACCCGAGGAGAATTCCCTCGACCGCCCTTTGATGATGGGAGAGAACCCAACGGCTCCGTTCCTCCAGCAGCAGATCTGTACCGATCCGATTTAGCTCAGCCTGCAGGCCCGTCGGCCGTATCTGCACTTCAGCAGCTCCACATTTAAACTATCCATCAGGACCTGAGCAATTCAGCTCTTACCAAGGAGACAATTAAGCACTAAATTATAGAGTAATGCAACCTGCCCCTAAAGCACTGGTGCCCCCTTCATCTCATCCTTCCTTTTAAGAAGATTAGGGGTGAAACTGTTCATCGCTTTGCCGTCTTCAGCACTGTTTTCTATTCAGAGATACAGAGAATACTTATAACCAGATATAGCTAATACTGCTTTAATCTGGATTTTAATTTAATTTTGCACTCCTCTGCACTTCTCAAACATATTAATCTTTCAGATTAGTTCCATTTTTTTTTTGTCCTTAAAAATGAACGCAGAATACAGTAGCAAAAATGGACTTCATGAAAATGCGGTGTTTCAGCAGTTAAGAGTGCTGCAGAACAGGTACGCAGAGGTGCTTAGCGCAAATGAACGGCGCCCTTACCTTCATCAGCACAGATTCGCTGAGTTTCTCCCGGTTGACTATTTTTATTGCAACTTTCTGACACGTGACACAGTGGACTCCCAGCTTCACCAGACCTGAAACCAAATACAGGAGAGAGTGTGTGAGAGCGGTTTGAAGGCAGAGACACTCACACACAGCCAGGTATGTAACCGGCTCCTGTGAATACAGTACAGAAGCCAATGAGGAGGAGGCTGTAGCTCAGGGAATACATGCTTCAAAATAAAAATAAAAATGATTCTCAAAATCTCAAAATCTGACATCCGCGGCAATCTGAAAATGGGAATCAGATGGGCCATTTTGCAAATTTCACATCGCAAATAAATGCCGGCGTGCATTCAGTAATAGGAAGGCATGCACAGAACCACTGCTGGTTAACATATCTAAATGGGTTTTTTGTCATCACAAACAGATTGGAAATCTCTCTCGTCTCCGAGCCGCGACGCGGGAAAAACAAATCCATTCATCACTGTGTCTACACGGGCCGGGCCCCGTTCCCACCCCCGTCTCTTTCCTCCAATGCACATTTCAGCTGCACCCCACCATGTATCAATATTTTACTGTTGATTTCCTCTCAGGTTTACCCAGGAGGCCGAGGTGCTGTGAATCTTTCCAATGCGTGGAGTTAATCGTATCGTGGCAAATGCCCCGTGGTCTCCACCTTTCGTACGGTTGGAACCGTAACGGGGATCATCCTTAACATTCATCCCCTCTCGTTTATTGTGCGTCCACCGCACTGACGGGATCCGGGCTCTCTCTGTTTTGGAGACACTGCGACCGCATTGTACGTGGCAGTAAATATTTCATCTGGGCATGATTGCCTCAGACAGACTGTTCCAAATGGCAATGATAGAGATAAAAAAAGATAGAAAAAATAGAAAATAAAGTGAAAGTCTAGGTCACCACTGGAGCTTGTACAAAAGCCCAGAGCTTGATGTAAAAAATAGTTTTTTTTGTTAAAAGGGAAAGGAAAAAGGTGTCTGCATCTGAAGGGCAACGCGATAACAGGGGGAAAAAAAATGCAACCGTCGTTTCAAGGAAGTCGCGGGTGCTGGAACGAGCACATTATGGAAATTGCAGGGCGCAGATCAGTATAATAATGAACAATAATGGAATAATGAAGCCGAGGAGTTGAATCGCCAGGCCCAAAAGAAGCAGCACATGGGGGGAAATTTGTATGGTAGCGGAAAAAAAACAAAACACCATTTGCAAAGAGATGATAATCGGAAGTCACAATGGCAAATGAATAAATAAACATGCTGCCATCCGGGGGGAAAAAAGGGGGTTTCGCTGATTGGCTGTCACGTTAGCCCTCATTTTCCACTACGATGTCATTTTGAACATGAGTTGTGGCATGGGAAAAATCCTTGGTGCACTAACGAGGTGCCTCAAAGAGAGGGTGCAATGGGGGGCACGTTAATTTACTCTGAATGAGCTGAGCAGGGAGTCACTGGAGAGGAACGCAGGGGCACAATTACATATGCACAATCAGAGACACAGACAGACACAGAGACACACAATCAGAGGCACAGACAGAAACAAACAAACGTGCACAAACAGAGGCGCAGGCAGACACAGGGACTCCAACTCCAATTTTACTGTTTTTACTTGATCATATTGGTTTGCTATGGCTGACAAACCCAAAGCTAGCACATTTTTATATCGAGGGGTGTATTTTTATTTTTATTTTTTAGATTCAACAATGTATATGAATATTAAATTCTGGTTGTTCATCTTCACTGATCACTTTTTAATCCATGCCTGCAGTGCAAATGATAAAAACCCAGCATCTGCAAAAATATGTGGAAACCCCTTACAAATGAGTAGATTTGGCTATTTCAGCCACACCCGTTGCTGACAGGTGTATAAAATCTAGCACACAAACATGAAATCTCCATAGGCAAACACTGACACTAGAATGGCCAGTATTTAAGAGCTCAGTGACTTTCAATGTGGAAGCCACCTTTCCAACAAATCGATTTGTCAAATTTCTGCCCTGCCCCATGCTGCCCCGGTCAACTGCAAGTGGTGTTATTGTAAAGTGCAAATGTCAAGGAGCAACAACAGCTCAGCCGTAAAGTTAGGCCACAAAAGCTCACAGAATGGTAACACCGAGTGCTGAAGCGCGTAAAATACGCCTGTCCTCAGTTCCAAACTGGAAAAATTCCAAAACAGCTTCTGTCGGAAGCTAAGATCACCATGCGCAATGCCAAGCATAAGCTGTAAAACTCGCCGCCATTGTACTCTGGAGCAGTGGAAACTGGAGTGATGAATCACACTTCACCATCTGGAAGTCTGACGGACAAATCTGGGTTTAGCGGATGCCAGGAATACACTAAATGCTTAAAAGCTTAGTGCCTACAGTAAAGTTTGGTGGAGGAGGAATAATAGTCTGGGGCTGTTTTTCATGGTTCAGGCTATTCCCCTTGAAGGGAAGGGAAATCACTGCAGCATACAATGACATCCTAGATGATTCTGTGCTTCCAACTTCGTGGCAACAGTTTGGGAAGGCTCTTTCTTGTTTCAAGCGCCTGTGCACAAAGTGAGCTCCATACAGCAATTGTTGGAAGAACTTGACTGGCCTGCAAAAAGCACTGACCTAAACTCTATCAAACACCTCTGGGTTGAACGACGACTGCAAGCCAGGCCGAATCAGCTAACATTAGTACCCGACCTCACTAATGTTCTTTTGGCCCTGCAGCAATATTCCAACACCTAGTAGAAATATAATCAAATAACTCAAATAATCCGTATTTCACACACCGGTCAAATATAATGACATAGGAGCCTTTTTCCTGTTTCTCACTACTGAGCGAGTCCAGCTATCAGGCCTGGGTGTCTAATAATGTGGCTTCAGGCTTGCAATGATATGGATCCGGCCACCATCACTTTGAACAATGCTTCAAAGCTACCCTCGATCAAAGTGTACGAGATCAGTACATAAAATGGAAGTAGCAGAGATTACCACTTCAGGTGAGCGTGGTTAATGTGTTTCTTCGATCTGATGCCAGGAAGCGCTCGTATGACCAACAACCACTTCAAAAACTCCCCTGCATGGGCAGAATCCCCCCCTAATAATCGTACATGCAATTTCGCCACGGACTTCGCTCCCAGCAAACTGTGTCAACCCAAGACAAAAAATCTAAAGCGGACAAAGACAAATTCACACTTTGCTGCGCTGCTCTTCGGCGACTGCATCGATTTCTCCTCCCCTCCCTCCTCCGAAATCAATAACCATCAGAAGCTCCTCCATCCCGGAGAGTGTCAGAATAATTACACGGGCAAAAGGGACTTGTGGCCCGTGAGTGCTTACCGTCATGTCACCCTCACTCCCGATAGAGCTGAACACTACTGCTGTTACCCAAATCTTCACAAAACAATCAACCGGATAAGCATCTGGCATGAGAAGGTCTTCAGTTTTCTGCTCCCTGATAACCAAATTAATCACAGCTGTCATATATAATACATAAGTCATTGTGACCGGGAGGGCGCAGCGGTGGCCCATAACTGGCAGAGCACATGGCAGAGTAGATTGGTAAATCGGGTAAATCCTATCGGTTCCCAGGTCCCTTCAGGCTGGCAGTGCCTGTCAGAATTTAGTATGCATCTCCAATTTGCTTTTTCAAATTAAAACACAACAAACACATAATACAGAACATGCGTATGTGTTTTTGTATGCGCGTGTCTTTTTGAGTGTCTCACCACTAAACAATATTATACTTTATACTTTTTTCTGTCTCTTCACCATCCCTGTTGTGTCGTGATGTATTGTTTGATCTGCTATTTAAATTTGGTTTTGCTGTTAGCTTAGGTTTTGTGTTGAGGAAAAGAGCTCCATGTATTCATGGCCCTGTATATTACTATGCGCTCCCATGTCTCTGTTTATGCCCTGGGGACTCCGAAGAGTGCCCGGGTCGCCTTTGAGAGGGACATGCCTCTCCTCCATGCCTTTACCTCTGTGGTAAAACATATTAGTGGTTTGACTAGGATTGGAGGAGACTTGTCATACTTCCTCAACTAGATGATCAAGGGCTAAAAAAGTGGGTGTTTAATTTGGAGTAGAGTGGGTACATAAACCCTGATCAGCACGGAACTGAAAATTGAATCTGAGGTTGAAAAATACACAGTTTGTAGCAGCATGGGCAGGTGGGGATGTCTGCCTCTCTGAGATATCCAGCTGTGTCCACTGGTGAGGAGGCAGGATCGAAATGAAAACAAATTAAAATAATACAAACCCTCTGTTTATCTGTAAATATCCATTCTGTTTAGGCACCTGCAACTGCAACTGCTTGAATGGTTTCAGGTCACTACTGCTGAAGTTAAACTGGAAACAAAATGAGTCTGACATGCAGATTTAAATCAGACTCCTGCAATTTCAGCACTTCTGTGCAGTTAAGGAGTCTCCCGTTAATTCTGGATTAACGAAGTGCTGTGTAACATGCATCAAGACTCCCGTGGAGGTGAGAATTTGGGGCGGCGAAAAGCCCGTGATCGTCAGGATCAATTCTGCTCAGCGCCTGTTCCACGCACAGGCCCACTGTCTGATTGCCGCTGACACGTTCCTGGTGCCCACTCCCAGGCCCACCG
This sequence comes from Hiodon alosoides, assembly GCA_025775065.1. Taxonomy (NCBI): domain Eukaryota; kingdom Metazoa; phylum Chordata; class Actinopteri; order Hiodontiformes; family Hiodontidae; genus Hiodon; species Hiodon alosoides. The sequence goes on from JAOYSI010031085.1 coordinate 20,323, forward strand.
AGATCGCTTCAAATTGGGCGCATCTTCATATTGATCCTTATGAACAGAGCTAACAATGCCAGCAGTGGGCCTCTAATCCTGGATCATCGATCCTCCATGCCACATTAGCGCACTGAAATCAGAAAGGTCCCACCCACCACTTCTCCATTCACTGCAGGAATTGCTGGCATACTTGCTGCAAGAGATCATTATCTACTAGCTTTATGTACAGTAGGGAGAAAAAAAAAGGAATAGAAAAAGCTAAGAGACGGTGAAGAAAATCTGTTTTTAACATCTTTGCTCCGCATCAGCAAAAATAATGCACAATAATTAGATTAGACTAAAACGAGACCGATAAATTAATCTGGTATGACAGTACCCACAGAGGACGACACAATCTGGGCCTACACGTCTCTATCAGGCACATCCTGCTTTTATCAAAACCATCATTGAAAAGTACATCAACAAGTGTTCATGAACTTAAATGTGCTGACAAAAGTCTCAAGATTCCATATTTGCCAACTTCCATTTCAAAACCTCACACAATCCTTAATTATCTCAATATACAGTTGTAGTATACGACAGACAACACGTAATTTACTATCAATTTGATCACAATTTCAGAGTCTATCTATTCAAAGCATTAACCCAAGCTATTTGGATTAGGTGTTTTAACCAGGAGGACAGCACCATCTTCTCTTAGAGATATAGACCTGCAATATTCTTATCCAAAGTCCAGGATTTTTTTTGCCACAACATCCCAACAGCATTTAGGAATGTGCTAAAGGGATAGTGTCCATGCCTCCGTTTGCCAATTCCACACTCCCCCCGTAATCAACATCATTTAAGTTTCATTTTAGGGATCAGTACCCCAGATACTCGTCACAGTGGTGACATCACTAGGGTGACAGATTTGACATCATGACGACATTCCCACAACACCGCGAAATGTCACAAAGGCTGGAAGAAAGTCATTAGTACTTGGGAACTATGAAGAGCAGAACAGCATAGCGTAGAGGAAATTTGTTGGAAATTTTCCAGCGCTGGAATTTAATTAGCCAGAAAAAATTATTTAAAACAGTGTCAGCAATCTGGGAAACAATGTCACGCGAAATCTGATTGACTTGCCCTTCGGGTTTTTTTGTGTTTTCTTTTTGGTTTGTTTGTGGTTTCGTTTGCATTACGCTTGTGGGGAAATCACTGGCGTTAATGGGAAGCGGAAACTCATTGGGAACGTGCTAAGGAAAGCAGAGGGCCTCACTCGCAGCCACAACACATCTATCTGTCTCCTCCATTAGTTCTCCATCTACACAAGCAATAAAAAGCTTATTAAATTAGCGCCGTGGAGTGTGTCGGCAGAATAACCTAAGAACCTATCAGCGGAAAATCAACACAGAAATATGATATTTCCTCCTTCCTGGGAGGAACCGGCACTTCGTGCAGGGCGTAAAACATTCCCCCGTTGGCCCACTCCCGCCAGCTAGCGCCACACAATCGCGAAGGGCCGGTCGCGAAGGTTGCGGCGAAATGCCGGGGCGGGCGGGTGAGGGAGCGGGGGTGAAGTGGGGTCGACCCTTGGATTGGTTCTCAGCCGAAGATGACGGCTTGGGCGCTAATTAGCCCGCCGCAGATCTCACATGCAGAGGCCGATCAGGGAGGCACGGCATCATCAGGCTCATTATGTAGCTTCAACGGAGGTTTTCAATTAGCCTCCACCAAAGTCAGTTTGAAGGAAATAGTACACACACATACGGGCACACAAAGATTCCCTAATGATGTGCCAGTTCTGTGGATGTTCTTCAAAAGGGGGCACGTCGTTAAGAAGAATAATTAGTCCAGTGCATGCAAAGAAAAACAGGGTTTTAAGCAGAGATGGTTCATTAGCTAATGTTCCCAAAAAACTGTACGCATTGGATGCACAAAGATTAATCGAGAACGGTGCTCTCAAGAATCTATATTTTGAGTTCATTGGTTTCATTAATCCTGCTCTGTGCCGAACGAGATCTTTATCGAGTTGAAATAAGGAATAGCTGAAATGGATTTTATGTAATGACGTCTCATCAGTGGCTTTTATCTGGGAAGAAGATAACTTCAACAGAATGAGAAGCACCCTATCAAGCCAAAGTGGAGAAGTCAAGTCTTGCTTAGAGTTTCAGATGATCAGGTATAGGGACAAGGACTGTTTATTTATTTTCAATAATCAGTTGTCATTAACAAATAGGAATTTAATTCAAGGACATAAAATGCTTTTTTATTTTTAATTAAAATGTATTTTTATAAATATTAAATCGACAAATACTTTTGGGGATTTTCTCTCAAATTTGGAATCGCCAACTTTGCTAATGCATCTCGGCTGTTCACAAGGACTCCTACCACTGCACATGGGGTGGGTGAGGAAGAACAATCAGCCTCCTCCAAACCAATCGCCTGTGAGCCACCCGTCTCTCGTTTACACCTCACAGGCTACACAGCCCACACGAGAGGCTCTGTGTCGACTGGAGGAGAAGCATGGGCCTCCCCGGGGTGCTGCCAGGCCGTAGGCAGCAGGAGAAGCTGGTTAGGCACAAGCCAAGAGAAAAGCCCTGCAGATTCCCTCCCACCCACCCCAGCCGGGGGAACGTTGCCAACATACAGCATTCATAGGGCTCAGTTTTAAACCTGCGGCAGACAGTGCAGGAAATGTGTGGAATTTACAGTGCTTTCTACGTTTATATATTTTTTATGCATCAACTGTAATTTTGAGGGAAGTTACAGCACTGCAAGTCCCTTTAGTTCGGTGGTTTTTCAGGTGGTGGACCACTTAGCCCCCCAAAACTGTCAACAAAAAACGATTAATACAATTTAAAAAATACGTCGCCTACTTATAGGGTCGTTAAAGTAATAAAGTATGACATTTACAGTACATCTTTTTTTATTATTATATCTTTAATTGAAAGATTTTTTTTAATAAACCCATATCTGCTGGCCCTCTTGGGGAACCACTGCTTTAGTTCAACTCAACCCGCGCTTGCATACCCGGTTCACCAATTATAATGAAAAATGATAGCTGATATCCAGAAAGGATGAGACCTAACCGACTGGAACTAAAACAAGCAAACAATAAGGCAGCTGCCAGGTGGCAACCCACATTCAATGGGGACCGCGGACCGATTTAGCATTCGAGACCATTAAACGAGACTGGAATAAGCGGCTTTTACGTGCGGCAGCCGAAGATGCAAACTGATGACTGGATTCTCCGAGCGCTCCTCACAGGAAAGAGCCGGCGGCCTCTGTGTGTGACGTGTGACTCTCGGTGTGCTCTCGCGTAACCAATCGGCCGACGGCTAAAAAAACGCCAGACGTGGTAACGTCACTTATTGAGGAGCTGCTAGCTAGGCGGTAATAGTGAGACGGCACATTGTACATGTTGGTCCTACCAGCCTTCCCTCTCTCTGTCTCCTGCACTCAGCAGGCAGTCGTCTCCTGGAGAGCCGAGGAATGAAACAATTTATCCACAAATCAGAGCTGAAGATTCAGTGGAGGGCTTAAAACACCATCCCCCTTTGCTAGGGCATCTCGTTTATTAAGGTCAAGTAATATTGTCGGAGTCTGAGCTATAACGGTCATAAATAGTACATTAAATGTAATGCTTTTCAGGAAAAAAAAAGGGAATTAATCTGGTTTCAAAACCCAGGCCAAATTACGTGTGCCACGGTGAGCCTGACAATACAAAGGAAATAAAAAATAGCCTTGATTCTGTTTTACAAAATGAGGCCTGTTGTTACTGGAATAACTCAAACTTCTTTTTAAAATAACTTCAATATATTTAATAATTTTTTTAAATGTTCTCTTTGCTAATCAAGTTCACATGGTAATCAATCATTTGTATGCTAATCTGAGCATACCAGCAGGTAACTAGCAGCCTCTAGTCTACAACTTGATGATAATAATAATAATAATAATAATAATAATAATAATAATAATCAAAGATGACCAAACATTCTCTGCTGTTACACAGAAAATTGGTAGGAAAGACCGTGGTGAGAGTCAATCTAAAACAGAAAATCCTGCTGTCTCTCTCTCAGTCTCACTCTCTCCAGGCATTTCACTTTGTGATCATTAAAGTGGTCATTTGACTGGCCGAGCATGAGTCTAAAAATAAACCCAACTGCATTATTATACAGTCGGCATGTGTTTGTTAGCGTAGCATCCGCGGTGTGCACAGTAGGACTCGTGTGCTGACTCACAGTGACTCTCTTACCGCAGTCAAAGCCGAGCCTCTGGTCTTATGCCTTATGTCACACTAGAGCAGAACAGTTAGAACGCTCCCAAGTACAGCTCGCAGTAATTAAATCTACACAGCCCCTTATAGCACCATCAAAATCTCCTCTAAACGATTTAACCAGCATTCAGACGAACACACTTCTCCTGTTTATGAGGAGTAGCTGACATTTGCCGTGCTGTAACGAACAGATTGGGTCCAGAATAGCGGGGTCCTGTGGAGTCAGTGGGAAAGCAATACAGGCCCACGGATAGTGCTACAAGGGCTCGAGCTTCTCTCACTTTCACCAGCTTTCCTTTACTCGTGAATGCATTGGGTGAGATTCACACAAATTCACTGCAAGCCAAAACAAAGTGCAGATTAAAGTGTTGTTTGTTGTCCCCTATGACTGCTCTGAAGAAGCTCATAACCTTTTAAGATGTGTAAGCTCCCTGGGCAACAAAACACCAAGAGAAGATGAAGGGAAAAAAAAAAAAAACAACGAATTTCAATGCTAACTGAGAAACATACAATGTCAATGAATGAGGTGGCCTGAAGTGCCCTCTTTGCAACACTTCATACATAAATTACACATCAATATATATATATTTTTAAAGTTCAGTGCCAGTACCACGTGCTTAGCACATGGCTCTCGACAGTGCTACGTGAATGAATGGCCATACTTCATTTCCCATCTTCATTAGGCGTCCACATTGTGGACATTGTCTGAGAAAAGCCCTCCCATTAAAACACCAGAAAACCAGTGTGTGGGGGCGAAACATGAAGAGAGGTGGTAGGCAGAGCAGGAGAAGCAAATGGAGGGAGAAAAACCGCGTCGGAATTCATTTTCAGGGCTCTTGACGGCCTTCTCAAGGAGTGGGAAAACTTCCGAAACTCCTGGCTAACTCAGCGTGTCATCAGCGACCAAGCTCTTTACACTGACGTCTGGTGCATATTAATAGGCTCAAACCAGGACATTTCTATTGGCGGACCCTCCCCTGGTGAACCCTCTACCTGCCCCGTGTCTGCTCGGGCTATTCTCTGACTGCAGCTGAGAAGGGGATAGGAGCAACAGGGATGCAGCAGAGGACACAGGACAGACCCTTTTTCAAAAAAAGAAATTAGTCTAAAAATTGTGGCTTCAGCCCCCCCTCCTTCCCCATCCAGGCACACGGAACCCCCTCAGCGTCTGATATATTTGCCAATGAATAACAATATCCCAGCAGTCAATGCTGATGAAAGCGCTCCTGGAGTACTGCCAAGGTTCTAATTGGCTCGTTTTGAGGAGGAAGCCAATTTTTACTGCCTTCACCAAGGTGTCTCCCACACGCAGCAAGCCACTCTATTCACTACACAGTGGGACCCAGATCACAGTGTGACTCTTTCTGCAGCCTCCCTAGCCATGCTTCAGAAACAGAGAGGGGGGGGGGAGGGGGGAGAGAGGAGTGCCCCTCGCCACATCCCAGGCAATCTATTCTGATTCCAGAACGTAAAAAACGGAGAAACCGTAATTACATTCTGCGAACTGAAACATGTTCAAGCACACGTATTCAGAGAGAGGCTGTAGGTAATGTCTGTCTTGGACAAAGTTATCCCCAATGCACCAGGCAAATATGGCACTGTTGTGAGGGCGCTTAATGTAGGAACTGAGGATTGGACAATCTCAAGGTGGTACACCACACATTACCAGCCCGATAACATTGGTTGGTCCACAAAATATCCAGAGCACAAAGACTATTAAAAGACCCTTAGCTACGTGTATGGGAGGAGTGGCAGTGGATCCTCGTAGCCAGTGACAAATGTTAACCTTTCTGCAACAACACATCTGAAATTAGGCCTGCGGGGCTAGTGTTGGAGGGTGGGGGAGGGAGAGGGGTAGCTTTAATGTCTTGCATTTACCGACTTGTGATTGCAAACCCAGCCAAAGGGGATTAAGAATATCTGAAAAGGCGATGAGTCTGCAAGGGAGGGAGGCAACACAGGCACGGGGGCAGAACCAGATTTGTCCAGCAGGGGGATCTCTCATACTAAGCTCAGGCCTTTAGGGCTTTTTGAACGTAGTGCCGTAGTGAAAGAAACAGACAAAGAGTAGGGTTGCAATCTTCTGAAAGGGTTGCCCAACATGAACAAGCACAGAGAGTGGAAATACACTAAAAAGCAATATGAACCGGAGAACTCCACCTGACATGGAATATTTCCAACCCCTGCCAAGGACAACCCATACTGTTTCATTTGCAAGCAGTGTCATTTGATCAGTTCCTCAGAGCTTAGCAAGCCTTCAGACTTCCTGATGTGAGTTGGATATATTGTGGTGGAACAGAAATCTGCATGAGAAACTGAAAAGAACAATGTCAGTGTGTATGTCAATGTCAACCAAAACAGTTGAAGAAAATATTACTGTCCCTTTGGTTTCCAAGGTGATTTATAATTCACACATTGTCTACTTGGGAGTCCATGACCAGACATTCAAACAACAAATGAAAGAATTTAGCCAACATGAATCTGAAAGTCATGATCAATATTTGCTCATAGATCGCCCATCACTCATAGCAATAAAACTTCAGAAAGCTCTGGCTTTTTACTGTACACTGACGTGGATTAAGGACATTAATGAAATGATTGCAAATCAATTCCCCTGTCGGAGGCACAAACTTTTCTCTCTGATCCTGTCCTGTTCCAGCGCTTTTCACCAATGCCAAAGGGGCCAACTCTCAGTAGCAACACCCTTCAGAGGAGCGGGCTGAGCCAGCCGATGCCCATTACTAATCTGATAATGAAAGAAGAAAAAACAGGCTTCTCTCCCTGTTTCAGAGCGGGGGAAAAGGACCCGCAGGTCGGAGCAGAAGATGTAGCGTGTGCATGCAGAGTCCCCTGTTCTAGGCTCCAGAGGTGCAGTGGAGAACATATCCATATTGCCGGGCGGCGTTTTCTCTTCAACTCACAGAAGCTCATCTCGAGCCGGTTTGTGCCTGTGAGCTACTTTGCACCATGGTCAGCATTTACACTGCTGTGTAGCGGGCTGGTGCCCGTGCGCTAAGTGCCCGTGCGCACATGGTTAAAACACGACTAGCCCTTACACTCATCTCTAGCTGGATTTTGCCTATGTGCCATGTTTAAACATTGTCATAACCAATTCTCATGTGTAACGGGATTGTGCCTGTCTGCTATGTTGCAGCATGGTTAGCACTTATACTGCCGTGTAGCGGGCTAGTGCCCGTGTGCTAAGTTAAAACACGGCTAGCCCTTACACTTCTCCTTACTGTCCTTAAGCTAGGACACCGGCTAAGTTTCATCACAACAATCTGTAAGGCTTCTCGGCCTCCACTCCTCTCATCCGGACGAATGTCGAGAGGAGAGGAATGTGACGGATGCAGAGGGCTCACACGCTCACTTGTTGCACCGCAATAAGACGTTAGCGGCAGCGCTCGAAGCCAACTGAGAACCAGTGCTCAGAATCCACACAAAAGGCTTGTTTCGGCATCGGCAAAATTAGACACAACACTGAGCCTGGCGAAATATATGGTCCGTTTATTAGGGTTAATTTGTTTGGACAGGCTAAAAAGAAAACCAAAATACTGAAATACCAGCCTGAAACACTATCAAAGGGTTTGCTACATGAAACGGCTAGCCTTTGAAAGTGGTTCACGGCGATTGCAGGGAATCACTGGCACAGGGTTGCCTGGCCACTAATCAATGCAATTTATAGTTTTTTGTACCCTTCTTACCTCAGAACACTGTCGCTGGGACATGCTGTCATGAAATGAAGAGAAACACCCAAAATGTACATTAACATAAGATTTGGCAGAACACTAAATATTCAGCAATGCAAGTAGATTTTGGGAAGACTAATTGGAATTGTACTAATCTAGGGTACGTTGAGGCAATGGGTCATATACACACATGCTAATTACAAAGACTGAAAGAGCTGTGAACTTTGCAATATCGGTGCAATTAAATAGGACCTGATCCAACTGATGAGGGGAATTACTGACCACACTTCACAGGAAGCATATTAGCAAGAATACCAAATTAAGAAGCAATGATGCACAGAACAAGTCTGAGGGAAACACAATATACAGCTTCCATAAACCCTGTGAAGTATATTAAGAAAATCTTAGCAGTAGAGTGTGTAAATACATAAACGGGAGAATATAGATTGGAGTTAGATTAGAGTTTGAGAGCTCTATCTTTTAAACTGGAAAGTATTGCAGTGAAGGCAGTCTTTTTAAATTAACATTTTTATTATGATTGTGATTTTATCAGTGGGATTTTAACATGAATTAATTCCGATGAGGTGTCGAGGGATGCATTTTTTTTTCTCCTGCAACAGGAGCAACAAAGAGAGGGAAAAGAAAGAAGGCAAGCGGCCAAGGAAGAGGAGGAAGAGGAGGAGGAGGAGGAGGCAGCGCGTCCTGACTAGAGCTGGGCCCTTTTTAAAATCAAACGACAGGCTTGGAGTGGGCCTTATCGGGCCAACACACTGGGTTTGCTCTCCATGATACAGATCGAGAACTCGATCCCCGAGTCAGACAGCGGAACAACATGAGAGCCGGCCACCTTCACCCATGACCATGATCCACATAAGAGATAAGAAACTTCACAGCAGTTTGCTATCAAGGCCTATGAGTGCATACACGGGCCTTATTGGCATTCAGGTATGGCAGCTTGGGGGCTGGGGGCTAGGGGCTAGGGGCTGGGGGCTAGGGGCTAGGGGCTCGGGGCTAGGGGCTAGGGGCTAGGGGCTTAGGGGCTTAGGGCTTAGGGGCTAGGGCTTAGGGGCTAGGGCTTAGGGGCTAGGGCTTAGGGGCTAGGGCTTAGGGGCTAGGGCCTAACATAGCTCATCAGATCAACTCATTATTTGAACAAATGTTGTGGAAAAGGCCTGTGTGTTGGATTGTACACGTTTAGCTAGATAGAGGGGTTTGAGGCAATGATATATATTATTATTTTAAGATATATTTTATATTCCTAATATTTTAAACTTTAGATCTAGGCCATTCTTGTTGTCACTCGAGTACCGCTTTCTTTTCCACAGCAAAACAAACGTTTACAACGTTTACAAACGTTTACAGAAAGAAAAAACCTGAATCAGACCTACAACAGTAACTACAATAACGCTGCTCGATCAGATCTATATCATATATATCTATATGTATACACACACACACACACACACAATAACTAACGCTGCTCGATCATATCATTATACACATACACACAAACAAACTGCAGTAATAACACATCAGATTAAATATATTCAACAATCCATTCACAAACAAGGGTGTCTCTCCAGTTTCCAGTAGGCTTCTCACTCTGAGTGATTCAAGCGATAACCCCTCACCTTTCCCAAAAACAAAAACTCACTCACTGACTGTCTCATTTCTAAAAGAGTAAATACCATGACATCTAAATGGCCACCCTTTTACCAGGTAAGAAAGGGATACCTTACACCCCTTCCCCACCCCAGGGTGATACCAGGCCACTCCCCTATCCTGGGTGGCAGGGGAGTGCTAACTACAGTGTTGACAGGCCAGACAAGCCCACCTACACCCATAACTCAGTGTCTCTCTCACACACACACACACGCTCACACAGACACACACACGCTCACACAGACACACACAGACACAAATACACACACACGCTCACGCTCAGACACACGCTCAGACACAAATACAGAAACACACAGACACACGCTCACGCTCAGACACACGCTCAGACACACACGCTCAGACAGACCTGCATTGTACGCCGTCTCGGCTGCCATCTGGGAGAGATTGACAGCGTTCGTCCAGTTTAACTCAAACTGCTTGCACTCCTTCCGAAGGCCACTCACCTAAAGGAAAATATATATATTAACAACAAACCCTAACCCTAACCCGCAAACACATTGTGACAAAGCACTGGAAAAAACAAACAAGAAATCGAAAGAATATTTACAGGATATAAATATTTATTTAGTATTCATCTGTAGAGTAATTGCCCAAAGTAACTAAAGATATAAATTAATCTGGATATTTCCTATCCTTATCTGTTACATTAAAGTAGGGGACAATATATATACACATATACATATACATTTACACACACACACCAAACTTGAAATCAAAGCCCTAGCCTTTACTCCAACCAATAAACCACAAGCTATGGATAGTGAATACATGAATGTGTGAATATGCCATGATGGAAACAGGCAAGGACACTAGGCCCCTGACCTCTTTGCTGACTGGAGAGAGGGGGGGGGAGAGAGAGAGAGAGGGGGGAGAGGGAGGATAGAGAGAGGGAGGGAGAGGGAGGAGAGAGGGATGAGAGAGGGATGAGAGAGGGATGAGAGAGGGATGAGAGAGGGAGGAGAGAGGGAGGAGAGGAGAGAGAGGAAGAGAGAGAGAGGAGAGAGAGGAAGAGAGAGAGAGTGGAGAGAAAGGGGAGAGAAAGGGGGAGGGTAGAGAGAGAGAGGAGAGAGGAAGAGAGCGAGGGAGGAGAGAGGGGAGAGAGAGAG